>JBCFXI010000753.1:82649-111958 GCA_038496175.1 Ampulex compressa
CCCCCCCCCCCCCCCCCCCCCCCCCCGACGCGATAGACAAAGAGCCGCAATACGATGTATCGCGATAACGAATCATCGCGAGCGTTGGAAAATCCAGATTATAATTTGCACGCAAACGAGGATCGGTCCACGGCTACTTATTGCATTCTCGCAGGTCCCGAGGCGTATGTCTCATGCTTTACCGCAGGCTACTGCGTTTCATCGTAATGGATCCGAGCCGAGGACGAAAAACAATGGTGGTTTGAAAACACAAGGCGTCTCTCGTCAGCATGGAGGACGCGCGCGGTTTCGCTCGGCACGGTCGTGTGCCGCGCCACGTAATTTCGAGAGGGTGGGGACGCACTCGAGGCGTGTGTGCGACGCCTCAGCATTTATAGGTTAACTTTTCGCACACCGAGGATCAGTGCGGCGGCAACGAGGGCTACATACGTGTCGTATCGTGGAAACGAATTTCTCACGGTGGCGTCACGCCCGCGATACTAAGAATCATTCTCGAGGATTCCTCCTTGGAGCTGCCAGTCGCGTTCCGACGAGACGTTGAGGAACGACGCGTACCTCGTTACTACCTTCGCCGTAGCTCGAGTCGCGGAAGTACGTTTGACACTTCGCCCGTGAACGCACGACGGCCAATCAGGAACGTCGATTATATCGAGGGGGACACGTTTGAACGACACATGGTAGATGGGAACGTTGCACGCTAAGAAAACTGTCCCGTCGTCGCTTTGTCCGACGAACTTCGACGAGGTTCGAGGCGGCGGCCGTTCACGCAGCGAGGACGACGTGGGTCGTCGAGACGAAGTTCGCGTATAAATAGAATTTCGCGCCGTGGCTTTGTGAAGAGAAGAGCGGAGAGTACGCTCCAGCGGTATCGTTAGACTTGTCATGACAGTGCGCGCGTGCTAGTGTAGCGACACACGCCGCTGTGCGCAGCACCAGAAGGCCCGTGCTCGATTACCGTGGAAAAACCGACTAGTTCGAGTGGGCCTGGTCGACGCGAACGGTCCTGGCGGACAAGAGCGAGTGATCCTGGTCGATGACGTGCGCGATTCCGGCGGATGGGTGCGAGTGTTCCTGATCGTTGTACCCGGCGGCATCAACGACACGAACGGTCTTAATCGAGGAAACGGGGCGGACGCGCTTTTCGCACGGCCGCTGTCCCGCGAGCGAACTCGATCGCTCCCGCTTCTTCGCACTTTTTCCTCGGCCCCTCCTCGTTCCACCTATCCGGCTCCGATCCTCGCCGTCGGCTGCGGACCGGCGGACACGCGATGGCAGTGCGATAGAGGCTGACATGAGGTGGCCGAGTGCGAGAGAGGAGATGGCAGCGGATTACGACGAGTGATACTCCCGTCGATCAGAGGGGGAGGGGAGGGGGTTTTAAAGCGCGCAGAAGTGGTAAACCCACGGGATAAAGTGACGAGAGGGAAGAACGTTCGCGCGCGCAGCTGCGCGCATTTCTACGAAAATAGAACTCGACACGGTGGAGGCCAGCGGAAGGAGCGGAGTGTGACTCTAAGGCGGTCGTAGAATGTCGCGCGTGTCGCTCAACAAGTCGCAGTACAGCCAGTACGGCTCGCGTCGCGTGCGGAAGATCAGCACGGTACGTTGGAGATACGATATTTTTCCCGGAGTACACGCACGTCGGGGACCTTCGGCCGTCCGACGGGCCAGTATACCGATTTACCTCGATTTACGAAGCGCTGGCGCTGTTCGTGGCTTCGGTTCCGCTCGTCGACGATGACACGTGACTAGCCTTGACAGTCGACGACGTAATTTACACATGGGCGCACGATGTGGTCGCGATTCGCGATCCGACGATCCCGTGATTAGGCTTACGCTTACGCACGTACCGTATCGTACCATCGTACATCGTATACCCGCCAGTCGCGTAGCGCGTAGGGATTTGTGTACGTCGGTGGTGGGACGCCGAACGTGGTGAAAACAAGGTCGAAAATGGTACTTGGCCGAGCTTCAGGGGCTTCGGCGCGAGGGGGCGCGACGCCGTTTTAGCGATTCTAATGACAGCGGATCAGCTGATCGGCTCTGACCTTCCATTCGGCTAAGTCACCCGCGATCACGATGCGTCCGCTAACTTCGATTCGTCTCACGGCGATCGGCGAGGTCGTTGGACGGGACCTTAACGTTGACGCAGCTAAATGCTAGTCTCGACAAATGCAGTTGGTGTGACCTTACACCTATACGGACTTATTTCACGGTAACAATGGGACTCGATGCGCATATCAAAGAAATTCGTGGAATTAACGCGGACTACTGGCATTCGCGTAGGCGAATGATTTTTCTCGATGTTCTTTCGGTAGATGTTCTTAGTTTTGAGGGATTCTTGAGGAAGTAAGGAAAAGTCTGCAGCGTCTCGGTAAGATCGCGGTTCCTCGAGTGATCGATATCACCTCGTTGTCGTCGTACGCGATATAAGTCTTCGGTTTAACGTAGCCTTAGGGACTGATTAAGTCACCAGTAGCCATGTATCTATGCTTACGTCCGCGTTATGAGATCATCTTATAGTATAAAGTAGAGGTCTGTTCTCGTGTTACACGCTGAAAGATAATTTCTGAAATGGTATTTCGTTTCCCGGGCCAGTACAAACGGCCGGCGTTTAAATTACCGGCTCTGTATATGCCATGCGCGACGCTTCTTTGTTCGGCGAGAAATTTGTTGCTTTTTGAATTTTATTTCATCGTTGTTCCCATGAGTAAGCAAAATTTCAAAGGGTTCCACGAGAGATGTGGACTGTCTCCGCGGTTCGCAAATTTACGTAGAACATACTTTTGAGTCACGACTGCTTGGCTCAATGATCCATAGCTTAATGATCTGACGTCCATGTGTTTATGCGCCGATATGAAAGGAGACTCTTTCTTATACCATTCAAGGTGAACCACCGTGTTATACAAGGCAAAGACAAGCATCGATGTTAGGATACTCTATATTTCTGAAACGGTTCATTATTTACCGCATTGTTGTCCTTTATAAATTAACTACCGATGTGTATTACGCTTCTTGGCCTGCGAATCACTTTGTGCAACGGCGATAATACTTCGCGCAATATGTGCCCATTCTATCCCCTGATTTTTTTGCTAGATTTAAAAATACAGCCTTTTAGCTTACATAATTGAAGATCGGTTTATTTTAAAGACAATGTATATGTATGTCGTGTTATGTATTAATCTCACGCAAAGCCAATTGTTCTTTTAGACGGAGAGCGAATACTCTGTGGAGGAGCATGCTAGATTGACCAGAGCGGATGGAGGAGCCGATGAGGCATCTCCGGAGGATGATGGAGGATCGTTGTGCGAATACCATGATATACCACCACCCCCTGACGGGGGATACGGTTGGGTGGTGGTATTTGCATCTTTTATGTGTAACATGATAGTGGATGGTATTGCCTATACCTTTGGTGTCTTTTTGGGAGAGTTTGTTAAATACTTCGATGAAGGCAAAGGGAAAACAGCTTGGGTTGGGTCGTTGTTGTCTGGAATGTATCTTAGTGCAGGTAACCTTCCGAAGTACCGATGCGAGAATCTATTTTTATAACATACTTTTAAACTTTGATATTAAATTCATGGCCTTTATCAGGTCCTGTTGTCAGTGCTTTGACAAATAAATATGGATGTAGGGCAGTCTGTATGGCAGGAAGTTTCTTGGGTGCGGCAGCATTTGTACTTTCAACATTTTCGAGCAGTGTAAATATGCTTATGGTGACTTACGGTATCATGGGTGGTATGTAGAGTATATTAGATTACAGTCTAATAAATTTTCTTCCACTTCACATGGATATATTGGATTTATTACCATTAATTTCTTTTTCTAGGAATTGGATTTGGTCTAATATATTTACCTGCAGTAGTTTGCGTAGGTTATTATTTTGAAACCAAAAGATCTCTAGCTACTGGCATTGCCGTATGTGGGTCAGGGTTCGGCACATTTGCATTTGCACCACTGGCAACAATGTTGTTAGAAGCATATAGTTGGAAAGGAGCTAATTTAATACTCGCTGGTCTTATATTAAATTGTGCTGTAAGTGTACAATAATAATGTAGACATATCTATATTAACACGATACATTTTATATAAGATGTATTGAGATCAATATAAGTTACTTGAGGTGAATATGGGCTTGTATTTTAGGTGTTTGGCGCAATGATGAGACCCCTCGAGTATCCGAAAGCTTCCTCTGTAAAGCCATTGTTACAAAGAATGGCAGAAGAAAAAAGATTTCAAATGGAGCGTGGTAGTATTGGTGGCTCTTATTTTATGGTGCAGCTGCCTGATGGGTCGATGGAAAAAAGAATGAAGATGCCTATTAATATTGATCCTGGTGTACATTCCAGTTTCAATTTAGACCAATTAGTGCCTGGTAAGGGTATCTCTGATACCGTATGCTAACTGTGAGCGTAATAGTGTAGTGAAACTCCAAAATGTATTTCATTTTATACTCATGATATTAAAGGAACTCCTTTAACGCCAGTTCCAACGGTGCCCACCCTCCCCACGATATCGGAAGTGAAAGTTCAAGAGCACTCTTCTAGTGGAGCAACCAGTAACAGCGGCAGTATGGACCTGAAGAATGTCTCCACCAAATCGAAGAGCAGAAAAAATATCGACGATACCAAAGATGTAGAGAAACCTGAGAACGAATTTAATAAGCCAATAATTCCTAGAAATGCTTCACAGCCTGCGTTTACTACTCACGTACAAGGGTTGCCTAAAAATGGTTCTGTGCCGTTTTTCGACAGAATTCGTAAAACCAGTACTGGTGAACGATACAAACCAAGCCTTAGTGCGATAAAAAATTCAAGAACAACCTTGAATTCTAATGGAGATATTAGAAAAAGTCTACACTTGAGACTTTCTACAAGTAGCGTGATGGGATCTCGAAATAACAATGCAGAGGCAGATGTAAGTATATGAAATGAAAATGTAGAGTTCAGTAATACTACATTTTAAAATAACTTCATCAATTTTTTGTACATTAGGATGGCGAAAGCATTACGTTTACTACGAGCAAATCTAGTATTCCAAAGGAGAAGCCTTTAATGGTTCGTCCTCTATCGAGAAAGGACATTTTTTATAGCGGCAGTGTTGTTTATTTGCCAGAATATCAGAGTCAGAAATCCCTTGCCAATTATCGTCAGAGCGTTATTTCATTACCAAAATCTGTGCGTGGCGATATGAAAGATACTGACATTGAAAAAGCACCACAACGTAAGCATTGTTTTGCATTGATATTTGGTAACTACTTTACGTGCAGGCAATGAAAATTGAAATATTTCAGAACCACTGTGTCCGTGTTTGGTATTGCCGGAATCCTTTAAGGAAGCTTTAGCAACGATGATGGATGTATCTTTGTTGAAGGACCCAGTATTTCTCCTAATCGGTATTAGCAATGTCTTTGGAATGGCCGGCTTATATGTTCCTTTTGTGTATTTGGTGGATGCTGCCATTTTAAATGTAAGCGAAGCATAAGAAGTACAAGTATTATCCAATTTGCAAAATACTTTGCATCATTTCTGACTTGTATTTTATTTACAGGGCATTGCTAAGGATAGCGCGCCGTTTTTACTGTCTATAATCGGTATCACTAATACTGTTGGTCGAGTGGCATGCGGATACGTGGCTGATTTTCCACAGGTGGATTCCTTATTGCTGAACAATATCTGCTTAATTATATCGACGATTTCTGTCGCCGCAACACCATTTTGCCATACTTATACCGCGTACATTATCATGAGCGTTTCCTTTGGAATAGCTATATGTAAGTGGAGATTAAACGCGAATGAGTATGACTCGATGAATAAATCGATCTTACGTTACCGTCAATGTACAATTGTATAATTAACTTTCTTTTATAATATTTCAGCTGGATACATCTCATTGACATCTATCATTTTAGTAGATCTCTTGGGTTTGGATAAATTGACAAATGCCTTTGGCCTTCTTATTTTATTCAGGGGGGCGGCTGCTATAATTGGTTCACCTTTAGCTGGAGCTGTTTATGATGCAACGAAAAGCTACAATATCTCCTTCTTCATGGCAGGATTTTTCTTCCTTATAAGTACCATAACCAGTTTTATGGCACCCGCTATGAAACGGTGTACAACACCGCAGGTACGATATTTGTAATACAAAATGACGATTAAGAGGTCTGATGTTTTACCGTTACACGATACTGACGCGCGTTTCTTTTTTGTTTTTTTATAGACTCAACCTGTGATATTAGATACGTTGACTCCAATCGATGAAGATATCGAGGAAGAAAATGAGGAAGACATCCCCGAGATTGTTGAAACTGCTCCATCCCCGCAAGATCCACCTGAGAAGGAAATTAAGCAAATAGAGTCTGTTTTATAAGTACTTTTGGTCATTTTTGAATAGAGAAAATCGCCTTCACTCCGAGCCACACTGTGATAGGGCTGCTACTTTGAGAAGGTCTGAAAGGTACTTCTTCGTTATACATTTAATGGGTAAAGCACAAACTATTAAGTATGCCTGGTGGAATTTTTAACATACTTAGGCTTTTACAATTTATCTAATTTTTTTTATGGAACTGATAAATAATGTAAAAAATACCATCAGGTGCAGAACTTCGTTTGCCTATGTCAATAGTAGATGATAAATAGAAAGTTTTATTAACTTAATCAGTATAGATTGATCAGTATAAAAAATGTTGAAAAAGTGAAAAAAACGCTTTTGCACGTGCATATCGAGTAATCTTGGAGAAATAATAAACCTTTGTCATAGGAAATAAAGCTATGATTCAGAGTAAGAATGGTCAGTCTAAATTTCATCGACTAGAAGCTTTGGCCTGTGGCTATTTTAATTCTCGTAGCGTTAGTCATAAGTAATGTTATCCTTCAAATTTGCAATGCGAGCAATGTGAACGTTAACAAAGGCATTGACTCCATTGCATTAAGGCGGGTTGATTTTATTTATGCGTTTTTATAAGCTTTACAAACTCTTAATCTAGCCAATGCCTTTTACGATTGACCATCCTTAATCAACGATACCCCACCTATAACTTGTTACTTAAATCTATTTTTGGTCCCATCCAAAGATGCAACCTCGATTACTCACATTCAGAGAGATATTTTTCTTGCATACACGACAAATGTATATAAGTGAAACAAACGGTATGCAGATTGATTTAAATACAACCAATACTCTGCCGTTGCGAAAAAAAAAAATTGTACATAATATATAGACAATTGTAAAATAGACGTAAAAAAAGAAAATTGTAAAATTTAGGCAGATAGAACGATTTCTGTTTCAGAACCTTGCACCGAGGTTCCTACATTAATATATTGATTAATGAACAATTAACACATTGTTAGGTAGAGACTAATATATTATACGCATAGAACATTTATTTGATTAATGTACGAGACACCTCGTCTGCCCTAGCTAGTTTGTGTAAATTAATTAATCGTTTAGTTAACAAAATTGACTGTCGAGAAGAATGAACTATAAAGCACATTAATTAACACAAACTAATTCTCGACTAATGTACGCTACTCAACAGAAGGCCCAGCGACTGTAAGTTTGTCGCGTCACTTATATCGCGTAAGTAAACTAATTTGATCAATTATACAATTATCGCGATGGAAAGCTCGTTATTCAATTTATGTCATTTGTATTTACGAACGTATACACGCCTACAAGTATACATATACATATGTGGATATACACACCCACACGCACACATATGTATACACGTATATATATACATACATATATATATATATATATATATATACGATGATAATGACGATGACGATGATGACAATGATGAAAAGGACAATTGTAAATCTTGTTAAGTAGGAAACACAAATGTTACACGGTGTACATTGTATGTACGACAATGTTGTAATAACTACAACGATCGGTATCGATACGCAACTACCGTTGAAACTGTTGCCATCGGTATATCGCTATACCAATCATGCTATTAATATCATCACGGCTACCGCTATCACCTATTACCAATATTACTATTACACTACTATTAGTACAATTACTACACACTTATTTTTATTCTTACGAATCGTTGTGCAGGAGACAGTGTTTTGTGGTTTGAATCAAATATTATGTACACATGCTAATAATTCGGAAGTGCGTACGTGTCGACGCGCGACGCGGAGAGTCCTGCTGTTACGCTAGATTGTATAAATATTATCGGCCCGCGCGTCCATGTGGCATTTCGCATGCGCATGTTTGATATGTATGTATGTTGGGACAGGCAGGACTTTAGGAACACAAGCATGTTCGTCGTGCATGTACAATGAGCGTACATGCCCTCGAGCGTATACTCGTGCACGCCCTATCCCGTGCATATGTTATATATATATATGATATGGTACAAAGAAGGACAAATGTATTAGGTGACGTTTATCGAAATTGAAGAGGAATTATGAATTTTTATTACTGAAAACATCCATCGTCTCGTTTTCATTTGCGCACACCGATGTCCCGATATACTCCAACATAAATAAAGCGAGCCATTTTCCCCGCTGCTCCTTGCCTTGCCCGTGTATCTCACAACATCGTATTACGTATGGAGATTATTTCATCGCGCCGCGAATAACAAACACGTAACCAGCTATCGGCAGAAAACAGCGATATATCGGCATTGTCCATTGTACGCTCGCCGATTAAGCGCGGAATTCGAAATATTTTTTCCCATGGTGGCCCTGTAAAAATATCTCGCAAGTATTCATTGGACAGGATCGATTTATTCGATTACTTGATTTGTACGAAGGAATCAATACACCACGACGTTCGGCATCAAGTTTTATTAATCAAAGTGGATGCAAGCGTTTCAGTTTTTGTTATAAGGCGTATACCAATTCCGCCAATGAGAGTGGAATACCGCAAGAGGTGTGGCTGACATACGTATCCGTGTACGTAACGTATGCGGTACACGCACTTTTATGTTAACAATCATTTATGGTATTTCGTAATAAAAATATCCGGCTATTACAAATATTCAAAAGCACCTTATGCGACTGGAGTTTTCCTCCGTCAGAAATCATGTTTATTGATCGTATATAAATGGACGACAGTGTGTATGCATATAGTTTGCATACATATCATATACAAGATTGGAGTATAATACAAAATTACAGGTTAACGAATGCTTTGGCGACAGCTGTCACATAATTTCCATCGAGGAACACCACCACATCTAAAAGCGATTACCGAGGTATTTATCATTGCTGCCGATTGTAAACCTGGCTACCTTTACAACGCGTTTAGCGAGTCATTTTTAATTAAAGTGATATTTCTTTTTATTCGATAAGATCGGAACATGCGATTCGTGGACGAAGGCCACGTGCACTATCGCGCGTCGCACAGGGCTGAAAGTACAGAAACCGCATCCTACGACACACCCGCTCCTTCCCAGCCACGATGATAAACGCGATGAAACTTTAACGAGTTATCCTTCATCTTCCCGCGAGAAATGAAAAAAAATATTCGGACCAATTAATCGATAATTGTCAGCATCGGCGCTGTGCGCGGTTAGAAGCGCTCTTACTTCGGTTGCAGCGCTTATTAGTTTTGTGAAGAGTGAGGACATTAAGACAAAGTGAAAGGCTAAGAAGTTTGAAATTTCATATCCCCCTGTAACCGTACTCAACCAATCCCGACGATGCCACACGTCGCGTACCCAATATTCGGATATCATTCATAAACACGGATACCAGTTTACAGCATAGTTGGGCCGCGTTTTTACATATCGAACGACGCAGTTGTATATCAGCAGGACCGCAATGGATTCAAGTGCAGCGCGCATATTATCGGATACGACGGCCGACCGTTAATCCTCCTGACATTTGGTTATCCTTTGAGGAAGCGAGGATGCACGACTTGGGATTTAAAGGTTGCGTGCCTCGAAAATTCTTCAACTTTCTACCGTCACTTATCCCGTCGGCCAACGTCGCGGTATCGTCGAGGAGGCGGAGGAACGATCGATAAGCAAACGAATCGTTCGGCTTATCAGCGTGTTCCAAATGACTTTCCACCCTGTCGTTTTTCTGCACACCGACTTGTCACCTTTTGAGAGGTACACGCGTATCCCGCGAGCGCCTCGGAGGATCGGTCCGTTTTCCACCTCCCCCTTTTTCGAATGAACGGAGCGAGAGTTCGTCGCGCGATAGGCTTATATTCTTGGCACGACCTACCTTAAGTAAACTTACACTTTCGTTCAAGCGCCACCGTTTACAGGAGGGGCGAAGCGCAGGAAACCGTACGGAGGTCCAAAGAAACACCGCCTCCACTCTGTCGCGAGAGAATTGCAAGTGGATCGTCGTCGGTACTCACGGCCGGCTTCCCGATCGGTTCAAACACTTTTTCGGGCCAGTTTCGCAGGCTCTATCGGCGCCTCCGCCTCCCGAAACCCTCTCCGACGATCTTCGCGCCCCTTATCCCACGCTCGTCCGGCGAACGAAGTGCGGAAAAAGCCGCGTGCGTGAAACCGAAGCGACGACGTTGGATGTTCCGTGTGCCGTGGGCACCAATCTCGAGACACATGTGAGTGAAGAAGAACCTCGGCTTCGAAACGATCGCGCACCAGCGCGGCGGTGCGCGATGGCGGATGCGTGGCGGGTAGTTTTGGCGATCGAGAACGGTGAGAAATCGTGACCCCCTTTTTCCCGACAAGACTCGTCCCTTCGAGCTCTGCGACGACCACGTGCTACCCGTTGGCGAGGAAAATCGAGCAAAAGCAACTCCCTCCTACTCCCCCGAGACTCACACTGCGTTACCGACCACCGCGGGCAGTTTTGAATTCCCTGCCAGCCTTGAGCGTGCAAAAGGGAGCCTTCCCTCTGTCGAGGAGGCGGGACAAGCCGGGAGGGTATTCTTGGACGAGATCGAAGCCAGAGGGAAGCGAAAGGCGGCGAGCATACCGATACTCGTTTCCGCGCAAGGCGCCTTCGCGCCACGCGTCGCGGCTACTCTTTGGTGCACGTGTACCCGGGCATTGGAGGAGGCTCTTGCCGCCCTTTTGGTGCACCTGTGCGAGCGCACATATGGCCACGCGCTCCGGAGCTGACTGGTGGCCAAGCGCCTCCTCGTCGGTCTCCACTACGATCCTGCTGTGGAACAGGAATGGAGATTGCGGGGATGCTGGTTTCTCCCGTGTTTACCTCGATTTCCGCACCGCCGTCGCGGCTCTTACCTGCGCTCCAGCCTCCGCAACCTTTCCTCCACCGGTTACGTCACCGAGCACACTATCACCGTCCTGTGCCCCGAGACGTCGAAAACGGGTTGCGGAGTCGCTCGTTTCTCGCACAATCTCCCGCTAAAACGAGTTATCGGCCAGTCGCCTCCAGAGTTCTTATCGTCGATCGACGGGACTCGGTGCCGTGCATATCGAGCGCATTCCGCGATCTCTCGAAGCGGCGCGACGCTCTTTTTCACCGCTGCACCAGCCAGAGGGTGCATCCTCTCCTCTGCACTATCGGGAGCATCGGGCGACTCGGTGTCATCGCTCTCGGTCTCCCGATGACCGTAAAGCTACTCGCTCTCCTACGATAACGTATCACGGGGGAAAATGTCAGGATGTCGATCCGCGTCCCATATACGCGCTTCGTGATTCCGTAGGAACGAGGCGATTATACCGGGACGCACGGCGCGTCGTCGTCGTCGTCGTCGTCGTTCGTCCGCGAGGGACTCCGCGGGCTTTGCTTACGCGGGCCTGGGATATACTTGCTCGATATACCGGATAAACCTGCGGGACTCGAGCGCGTCGCGACATTTGAATAATCAAACGAGCACCTTCGAGCCAGCAAACTGGATATTCCTCCGCGCTTTTCTCGTGCCGGGTACACTCTCTCTCTCTCTCTCTCTCTCTCTTTCTTCCTCGAACCTCGGCACTGGAATAGAGGAGCGGCGTCGATAAAGAATCGACACCTGGCAAGGTGGCACCTGTGCCTCCGTCGGGCTCCCACCGAAAAAGTACAGCCGAATGCCGGGGAGTCGAAACTTTCTACGCGATTACATCATACGCGCATACTGCCACGGAATCCGGGCTCCGACGGGACGATATTCCTCCTCGAGGCGGGCCAATCTGGCATTCGGCCGTTATCGCTGACCGATGGAACTCGCGCACACCCGGTATAGCACTGGCCGAGCCGTCGGCTCTCGAGCGGTGCCACATCGCGCGCAGCGCTTTAGTGCACGCGCACGCACCCACGTACACGCGCGTGTATCGTCCCGGGCTCTTCTCTTCCTCCTCGCTCGCTGGAATTTCGGCAGTCGGTGACAGTGACTCCACGAGGAAAGGTAATGAGCTGATACTTAGGCCGGGGAGCGGCCAACGTGTCGGTATACGAGTCGCGTTGCGGGAGGCGGATTTCGTATCGTACGTTCGGCCGCGAGCGGTTCCCGCGTGTCCACTGCGCAGGCGCCCCTGGTGCCCGTGCTCGAGCCTCCGCACGTGGTCGCCACACGTGCGCGATTTTGAGGATGGTTCCTTTTTCCTCCTTGAGATCGGCGGGCGCACAGGATGCGCGGCCCCGTCCGCCGCTCCTCGGTGAGGCTCCACAGTGACGTACCGTGCCAAGAGTGATTTTGCGTGGCCCCAGGCCACGCGCGACTTTCTCCGAAAAGCGTCCGCGGAAATGAAAAGTGCGCGTGAAACCGCGGCGCCTCGACGAGCTTGGTCGGACGCGCCTGGGGGAAAAATGATTTTCGCGATCGATATCGATCGATATCCCCGTAGGCCACTCGCGTTGCAATTAGCTCAGGGCCAATTTGAACCCTTGATTTTGCTGGATGTGAGGGTAGTTTTGCGCGAGGGCTTTTTGCGGCCGATCGGAGTTGCGCTTGTCGGGCGGAATTCGAAATTGCCACCTGCTATGGGATTTCTGCCAAGTCTGCGCAGTTCGCCGGCTCTGGTTTTGATATGATGGAAATTTGCCAAACTGTCGCATCGTTAAAGTTTCCTTGTCTTCCGCCTTGTTCGTGCTCCCATTCAGGCGCCGCGTCGAACTTTGCTTTGATCGTATTAAAATTAGCGTGGAATATCGTTTCAACGGTGGTATTCTCGATAAACTTTTTACTCTTTCTCACTAAAAATTACTTCCTTTCCCAGGATTTAATCTCGTTTGAAAAAAACAATACCATCCGCCAACTCTATGGCGATATTTATCCTTAGAGTCACTCCAAATAAATGCATCGATCGTTCGTCTCTTTGTGTGGAAGAAGGACAGTGTGAGCCAGCAACGGGTATTAGTCATGGCAAGCGCTCAGAGTGACTTACTCAGGTTTTCTGTTTTTCCACGAGTTGGGATAAGTTATGGCCGGGGAAGGCGGCGGGGGGGATAGAACAAAGAATGCAATGGGGGTTGGTGACGCTGGTCGGCAGGGACCAGCACGGTTTATTGGCCTGTTTGCGGGTATTTCTGGAACACTTTCGTCGGCCTCTTCGATCTGTGAACGTGAATGTTGGTAAATAAATGCAAAGCAAGTGCCAGATAAGTTCCCTCGAACTTTGGCCCCAGCACGTGGCCTGCTTCCCTCGTACGAGATCCCCGTTATTCGCATTAGCGTGTATAGGTACGTTCGTGTGTCTCTTAACTATACGTCATTCACTTGGCAAAGTGAGTCAATGGGATTCGTGCTAACCCATGAATTCTGAGTAATAAATTTCTCGATAATACTAACAAAGCGGCCGAGGGTAGGCCGGCTATGGGATCCGCGTGCAGCGAGGGCTGCCAAGGGAGATAAAGATCGAGGAATTTGAGCGGCGCTTATCGACCAATGGATTTACGACATCCGAAAAGATCTTCAAGCCGATAGGCTTGAAATTTTTCAAATTCTACCGATTAGAGTAAACCAACCGAGATAAGTGCTACTCAACACGAATGACTTATCGTCCGCTTGCTTACGAAACCCGTGAAGATTACGCGCGGATTACAATCTCGCGTTTATCGACCACTAGAGTTTAAGGTCTAAAAGCGGAATTTCGATAGGCCGGGCGATTGTTTTTTCCCCTCCGGGCGACGAAGCGACACTCGAGGCTTCTTGCGACTATGGAAGATAATTCGATGATCACCCGTGACGTTCCCTCGGAGTGGCCAGTTTTTGTAATGATATTTGCGAAATTCCCGGCTACGATAAGTAGCACCAGTTTCGATTACCCCATCGATAACGATATTATCGAAGTTAGACGGCGTGTGCTAATTTGTGCAAATATCGGCCTTTATCGCCATCTGATAAATCGCACGGTCAGGCCTCAATTTCGTAAGTTCCAGACTCCGGCGCGTGGAAATTTTTCTCGGCCGCGACTTTCCAGGGATATAATAATTTCGCGTTGCATTATTTTGACAGGTGCGCCTAATGGAGATAAAACCGATTGGACAACAATAATCGTTTTGATATTGGCTAAGGCGGTGCGATTGGTGAGCGCGAATAAGAGACGTTGGAATACGTCCTCCTTCGCATTGGCCGTATCTTCGGTATTTCCTGGAAGGCGCAACGCGCGCCAAAGGGTATATAAAACTACGACGAACAATAATCGTTTGTACGCGAATTCTTATTATTATACAAAGGACGATAATTTCAGCCGGGGCTATTTATTGCGATTCTCTATGCCGGTCATACTCGCGTGGCGATTGTCCGCAATAAGTAGCTATGCCACTTCCTTTTTTTATCGTTTTATCTCAAAGAGAGAGAGAGAGAGAGAGAGGGGGGGGGGAAGAGTACGCGTGTTCAACGTTGAGTCAGGACGAATTCCCGTGGAACGAGCGGAGCGGTATTGTCCGACGCTGTGATAATAAATTATCTTGGTATTTTAAGGGGCAATAGTTCCTCTTACAGTTCCTCCTTCAGTTTCTGGGACGATGATTAATTTCAACCGACAACTTTTCGGATCGAATCCTCATATTGGCTCGTTGCAAATACATATTCATCAAGCGTCTTTATCAGCGCGGCTAATCCGCGGATTGAATTCTCCGTCATTGAGCAAATTTTGACAAACGAGCCAAACGCATTACGGTCGACGGAGGAAAAGGGAGGAAATCAGAATTCCGATCAATTTTCCATTACTCGCCGACACAGAGATGATAATCCAGATTCGATTTCCAAAAGTGACATTGCGGTGATCGAGCAAACGCGTACGGGCTGAAGCGCTGATATATCGATATCGGACCAAGTGTCGCGACCCATTGAAATGCATCCTGTTTGCCCTTCGCGGACGCTTCGAAACGTATAGCACATCGGTTTTTCCAAGCACCGCCGTGTGCGGCCTGCAAAGCGGATTCCTCGTATCGATATTTAATATCGCTTTTTGCTACGTATCTGGATCAATCTGAACGGCGTACCCCTCGAATGATAATCGACGGAAGCTACGAAACACACGGTACACCCGAGAGAAGCCTCGAAGCCTCTGATAATCGTTCTCGCTGGAACGTCTGCCCTCGAATTCGTTTAATTAGCGATCATCTGGGTTGCGCAACGTCTATCGCAAAAAAATAAAAGGTAGATAATAAAAATCAGGACTCGGATCTTATCCAAGGAAAAATAGAATGCGTGGCATTGAAGATTGCGATCTAGGCAAGATTATCGAATTGTTAACATCCAATTTAGCATGTCGCCAGGCCAGTTCTAAAAGTAAACCCATATCCCCATATCGGGTACTTCGGATGAAATCGATAAACCCTGCGCACACAATGCAATAATGTTATCCAATTAACACCGCCCGCCCGAGGAGCTTTGAGCTGATTTTATTTGCACAAGCGGAAATTCGGCGCGCGGCGGCCACGAGTGGTGCGACCTTACGAGGCGGGATTCGAAAACTGAGCAAACAATCGTACCGAGGCGCAACGTGGCCCGAAAAAGCCCGATAAACCGAATGTTATAAAACGCAGATGTGACGATATTGACACGTCGTTTAATAAATCTATTTTTTCCCTCCTCGGCTCCTTTCGTGCCACGCCGAAATTAAGCCTCGCCGGCGCGCTGCTACCGGCGCCGCCACCAGGACGGCCGCTTATCGGCCACGAAGAAGGAGTAGAAAACGAGGAGGACGCCTTATTAGAAGCGAACCTGGCCCTTATCAATCGTCAAAGTTTGCGCTATTATGGCTGCACGATGTTTCTCGAGCTGAAACGACGGTCGAGCAGGAATTGCATGCGAGTGGCACATCGGTTAGGAGCGGGCATACGTGCTCCGTGGCGCACCGTTTGCGTTTCGAGCGTCGTCAATAGATGTCAAAATTATGCGACAAGGTTGCGCCCAATTACCTGCATTCACTCGTCGACTTTTATGTCCCTCGCGACGCCGCATTGAGCGCCAATGGAAAGGGATGGCCCAGCGCTGCCGGCTACCCAACGGGGCCATTGAATTCATTAATTTCTCCGTCCAGTCGAGCATCCGTCGATACTTCTGTAACGAGGCTTTGACCTTTTTTGTACGGATTATTACAAGCGTAGTCTTGGCGAGGAACGTCGACGTTGCTCCTCGACGAGCGGTCTTGAGGAGCGACGATGCTCCTCGAGAGCTCGACCAGGCTTGCAATAATTCACTGGAGCAGGAAGAATGGGATCAGCGTGTCAGTTTTGATACCAACTTCGATTCGTGGCGCGTCGCGATCCGCAGGGAGCTCTGCCCAAAGTCTGTTTTCGCGCCTCAAAGCGTGGGGTGTAATTCAACGCGACATTCGTGTGTTACCGTAAATTCCCTCTCTGACGTATCTTATCGTCGATTTATAAGCTGGAGGATCGGCCAGTGTGCGATGTACAGACGGTGCGGGCTGTACTTTGTTTTCCCAAGTAAGCGCGTATCGCGGTGCACGCGTGGATGTCGCAGTTTCGCGCACGTCGAACGTGCGCAGATACTTGGCCACCGCCAGAAACTCACGGGACGAAAACTTTTTCCGCGTCCTCCATCCGAGACTTGCCTTCGCGGCCGCTGGCATTTTTACGTATTCAACATATTTGGCCATTACTTTAATACCCGACCTTCTCAATCCCGCACGTGAATCTCTTATGGAAATGTACGCCTATTCCGGAATGCGACAGCGTCCTCGTCCCGAGAGAAATATTTTGGCGATAGATGTGGCGATAGATCGAAACCCAATTGGAAGCAACGATATCGTTTCTCGTTGCTTCGAGCACGCGTTTTCGCTCCTATCACTTCGATGAAAACCCATAAAGGAGACATGTGGTTCTCGTGGACGACGATACTGCGCAAACGGTATCGCTTCCAACGTGAAAAACAAACGATAAAGATCGCGCCTCGCTGAAACTTGGTCATCCTCGATAGCGATCCAGGCTACGCCTACATTATGATCGCTTCGAACATAATTCCTATAGAAATGATCCTCGTCGACCAATCATCCAGTTCTGCTATACATTTTTATATTCCATTATCGCTTCAATACGCTTCGAAGTCACCTTCGGGTCTTCCTTATCCGATCGCCTCCCCTTTGTCCCGACATAAAAATCTTTCGGTTTATTCAACTGTCTTATAGAAAATAGAGCTCCGATCCGACTAACGATAATATCATCCACCTCCCTACCAACTTCGCGCCGCTCTCTCCAAACGTGAAGAATACCACCATAAAAACCAAGCATGAAAAAGAACCCTTGTCCAATATCCTCGAACCAATATAAAGAATAACAATATCCATAAGGAGAACCGCGTGTGAAAAGAAAAAACGAAATAATGGATGAAAACCCTTGCCAAATCCTTTGTCCTTCGAGGTCGGAGCTGTTCTTCGATCGACACACTCCTTGCATTTATCCATCGTGCGCTTAGGCGTTGCGCGCGATGCGCCATCGGGTCGACGCTCTATTTTGAAAGCGGCGTCGACCGCTTAAGAGAGCCAAGAAAACCGGTGCAGGCCGAGCCTGAGATTTTATTCGTGCACGAAGGTCAGGGAGAATCGTTGCGAAAGGTTAAGGCCGGCCGAGCCTAGGAACTCGGCTTCTCCTCCTCAGCACGTGAGGAACTATCAAGCTCGCTCGAGGCCATCGTCGTCGATGTTCGTGGGCCAAATTAACCGGGGACGATTGTCAGTTCGATGCCTGGGCCCTGCCCGCGGAGCCAATCTCTCCCCCGGCCATTTTTCTCAGGCCATGCCCTCCGTTAGCTCGTTAACATCGACAACCCGCCTTATTGGCATCGTTTGTACTTACAAACAACCGGCGCATTGTACCACGGGGATGCGCGGACGTCCGTTCACGGTGGCGAGAGGTCGACACCCGGATTGGCGTACCAGGAACCGGCTCGCTACACGTGCAATCGTCCGGACAATGTCGAGCGAACGATCGCGCTTCCTCTTCCTCGAGCTGTCGGCAAAGTGGGTCGGGTTTCATGGGTTCGAATCCCACTAGTCACCTCTGGTTTTTCTGTACGATAGCTGTGTTGTTTTTTAAATTAATTTTCCAAGACCGTCTGCTAAGGTCATTTGGCCTAGGACCTACTGCTTAAGGTGGGTTCCGAACCATCAGAGCTACGGTATACATGTCGCATAGAAAAACCAGAGGTGATGGGCGGGATTCGAAACTGGCTCTGAGCTGTGCTTGTTTTTCTATATGATAGCTGTGTTTGTTTTGCATACGATAGCTCCGTTTGTTTTTTCCACATACTTTTCCATATGATAGTTCGACCTGTAGCTCCAGCGGTTCGAAACTGTAAACAGTAGGTTCTAGGTCGAATGTCCTGAGAGGTCAGTGCCGAAAATGAGGGGAAAAAAAAATACGGGGGGTCCAAAGGCTCGTCCTTCGAGGGTCAAAGAGCGTCCGCGCGATGTTCTTTGAACTCTTCGAACAGCGCGCGCCTCCTCGAAAGTCGAGGATCGAGGTACGAGGTTCGAACTTGGATTCCTCGTTTGTGGACATTATTTAGTTGACTCGCACGCTGGATGTCCCGATGGTATTCATGAGATTCCGAGAGCTATCGCTTCCGGCCGAGCCGGTGGGAGGTGGAACCTTGCCCGTGGGTTTACGTTTAGGAATTCATCCGTGGATAATCGAGAAAGGCCGAGCGCGCGGCCCGAAAACGGTGCGCCCGAGGTCTGCCCGAGGATCGCGCGAAAAATAACGCGCCACGCTTTGCCGGCAGATCGGTAGGGAAGCGTGGAGATTGGTCCGTTTACAAGACAAACATCGTGCGAGCAGGATTCTATGCCTTCGCCGATTAACACCGATTCGATAAAGCGCGCGGGAGTGCTCGGCGCCTAACACTCTCGTCCTCTCCTCGCGCGCCGAACGGTCTCGCCTCCTACCGAGCTCTGGAATCGCGAAAAGAAAAGAAAAAGAAGGTATCGAAGGAAGCCCGGGGGGAAAATCGCCCGATTTGTCAATTCGAAGCTTATTTCGCGCTTTATCTGCTCGCCGTTTAACCGAGCACGTTTCATTCGATTACGCCGCCTCGGGGGTCACTTTAATTCATCCCGCGGTCCCCGATTAACTTCGTCTCGCCCAAAAAGCGGTGGTCCGATCAACGCGCGCGCGCCCCTCGATGCGCCAAAGGGGCGCTCCTCCTCCTCCCCCTCCTCCTCATCCTCCTCCTAAATGCTACGTGTATCGTCCGATAATGCAGCCGGTGGTTTTATTTAAAGGCGCAAGGCCCCCGAGGATCTTATCACCGCCAACCTCTTCCTCCCTTTCCTCGTGGCCGCTCTCAAACGTAACCTTTGCGATTCCTTTCAGTTAAGCCGGGACGACGATGGCGACGGTGGCTAACAAGGCCGAGGACGAGCAGCTCGCCAAGAAGCCGCAGCAGAATGGACGCGGGCACAAAAACGAGGAACTGCAGCTCGACGAGGTCAATGACAACGCCGAGGTGAGCTCACCGGACGTTCGTACGGAGGCGACATTAAGCGCGGCCGCGTCATTGGCGAGGAACGAAAGAGGGAAAGAGAGTCGAAATCGGGCTCGCGATCGGTGTTTTGCGCGGTTTGCGCCGCCGAGAGAAGCGCCGGCTGGCCAGCCTTAACTGCGGATATCGCGACATTATTTGCGACATAATAGGCCGATAGTCGTTGTCACTCTGTGGGTCAGCCAGGGGCGTATGCGCGCACCACACAATACTTTCGTTATCGGCGCTACCGCGGCTTTCCACGTACGGCCGGGGGGCCCTCGACTTTGCTCCCGATGCTAATTCCGCGCGATGGATTTTCGGCGCCGGTACCATTTTATGGAGGCGCCAATCGATCCTTGACACTGGAGTTGGCGGCCTGGGATGCGGGTGTTCATTTATCAGGATGTTTTTACACCTGTATCGTAGCTGCGGCGAAGGGGGAGACGTTTAAAGGCGTTGCATTCGAAGGAGGATGGCTCGCGCTTTAAAAGGCGGCGGCGCTCTCCTATCCTCTTCGCAACGACGATGCTTCGACGTGGTGTATTGCTGTCAAAAGCGCGATACGATCGAGGCGCGGTGCTTATGGCGATGCGAGCGCTGGCGCAAGGAGGAGGCTCCTTGGCGAATACTAGAAACCGCGTCGGAAACCTCCTCGGTGGGAGTTGTGTAATTTGAGGAGAGATCTAAAAATACTCCGCAAATGGACGCTAATTTTGTCGGTTTAAGGCGACGATATCGACGTCGATTTGCGTCTACACGGGCCGTGATAACTCGCTAAGTTTCGGGTCACCGAAATACGAAATGCGGTGGCCACTGTCTTTCTGCGCGGCCTTGATCTTAGCACCTTGTGAATTTCCACGAGCGAGCGCCGATGTCGAAATGGCAGCGATCAACTGTGACTTAGCTTCTTCCATGAGATCTATCGGGCACTCGATTTTGGCAATGAGCGAACAACGCTTCGCGTTATCTATGTTTGTGCATCGAAGATGAGAACGATGAGTTTGCGTGGCCGTGTGAAGGAGTCGATCGAAGGGTCGAGTCTCTTCCGATCGTCGCATCATCCTTGCACCTATTTTAGACGACCGCACCGGTCGGACAACAAACATGCGTGATACTTTTTCTCTTTATCTACGCAGCTTTGCGCAATCGTGTAAGTGGAGCGATAATGCTATCGGCGCAAACCGTGTATGTAAATGATTGTAAACCAATAACAAATGTAGCGCGTGGTAATTGGCCATTACCAGGTCACAGGTGGATTAATTGTTTATAAATTCTGGACTTTGAGTTATCGAAGGATATTGACGGTGTACACACGCTGCTGGAATGTAGAATTGTGGTGATCGACGACAGGGCGTGTTCGCGCGTACGTTCCTAGAACGGATGTTTTTAAGGGCTCGATCAAAATTGATTGCAGATGGTCGAGGTCGAGATGGTCGTACCGCCAGACGGAGGATGGGGTTGGGTAATTGTCGCTGCATCCTTCATGTGCAATTTCTTCGTCGACGGCATCATTTTCAGCTTTGGTACATTCATGTCCGACATTTCGCTGGCATTTTCAGTGTCCAAAGCTAGCGTCGCCTTGGTCGGCGCTCTACAAACTGGATTCTATCTTATGGCAGGTTGGTATCGTGGCGAGACACGTATAAAGTTCGCGGTCACACTAATTGCACGGCTATCTATGCGATCGGAGCACGCGGCTAATTTGCACTAACACTGACAACGATCTTTATCGCGACCAAAAGTGGCGCGTTATAAATCCAAGAACTTTGATGTGTTTGCATAAGTGGAAGAACTTCTACGTACTTAGACGAATTATTTCTATGGTACATTGGCACGTGCCATTGTTTATCTTCCAACAGTTGTTATTTACAGCAACGTCAGGCTCGATGCCTTTAGATTTTACATTATAAGTATTATCAACAATTTCCCAATATTCCGTATCGGTGACCCAGCAGAACCTTCCCAATTCTGCAAGTACGTTTATCAAATTTTAGAGCACGTTTGCGGTGAGAATATTAATGACTGTATATTATTTACATTTGCGCGTTTCGTTGCGTGACTCTTTATGCAACGTGCGAAAGGATAGAATTATGAACGAACGATTAGGGAAGAGTGTGACGAAGGGGAGTGGATTTCGAAGTTCGCGCTGAGGAAGCATGATGCATAAGTACGCGCAATTTACTGCTGACGTCCCATTAATCGCGCGAGATTCCTCATTTAGGGAAAAAAACTGAGACGGTTTACTCTCATTATCAGACTTCAATTGATGTTAGAATTTAACGCAGTCAGCGGACTTACAATCGGATTAACGAAGATAATATTTTGCTCATACGTCAAACATACCGAATCTGTACATTGCTCCACATTTGAACATTATCATGAGAGGCTGTCAGATATATTTTTGCCGCCGTAACACACTTTTGATTATTTCCAAGATGCAAATAATCCAATTGCAAATATGCAATGAGCGGTTGTGCGCGTATAAAAATTTCTGAATCTTTCTAGCAAATTTTTTTATCGATATCGATTGGGAGTTACGCGCGAATAGACGAATGTTTTAAGACAATGGTAATCTTTACACGACACGAATACGAGATATTTTTATTTATTGTTGCATTGGATAAAAAATTTATATAAACTGAACGACTAGTTATACATTTGATATCAAGCTTAAAATCCTCGTTGACATCTTTTCTACGATTACTTAGCGAATGTTAACGTCGTTTTCTCCAAGTTATCACATCTTTATACATTTTACAGGACCTTTTGTATCCGCACTGGCTAACAGATATGGCTTCAGACTCGTGGCGATTTTGGGGAGTGTTATAAGCTGCTTAGCATTCGTCCTGTCGTTCTTCAGCAATTCCGTCGAATTTCTGTACGTGTCGTACGGAGTTCTGGGTAAGTTTTACACTGTTACACTCCTCTTATACCCAACGTTGCAAGTGTTTTCGCTGAAAGTTACTTCCTACCCGCAAGTTACGTATCCGCAGAGTTTCGCATGACATCGTAAAGTGGATTTAAGAAGAAAATGAAAATGGAATTTTTCAAGGGAAAAATATCGTTCCGCCCCACGCCCTATCGAAATTTCCATCGTACGCGCGGAAAGTCAAATCTTTCAAACGTTTCCTTATCCTTTCAGTACTTGACACTTTAAAAGACATTCTTTGCCTATTCGTTCACATAGCTCGGGCTAATTTCACCTCGTGGAAAATTTATTATTAACAGTCTCTCCACAAACTATTTTTATTTCATATCACAAATATTCATTCCTGATGGCGGTTGTAAACTTTTTTTTTTATAAAAGTATTTTATATAAGTAATTTGATTCAATAGTTGACATCCTTCTCTTACAGTAGTTAACACAGTAGGAAAAACCAATTAATAAACTAGTCTTGGCAATGTAAATAACACAAACTTGCGATACTTACGTTTCAACCAAGCCCTTAGCGATTCATATAAGAAAATTCGCAAAAATCGCAAGAGTCACTTCTCAATGGCGCAGTATTTCGCAATTAAGCCGCTGAAGAACAAGACCGTATATACTAATAAGGTCATATCATGTATTCCAGCTTGCAATTTCCTCATTTATCTCCTTTTTCTTTGAGTCTCAAGTACTGGTAGAGTGTCAACTACTGGCGCTTTTACCTTACTCTCCTTTAATATTTCTCATGTGATAATATCAGGTGGTATCGGGGCTGGCCTCATTTACGTTCCGGCGGTGATAACCACCGGATTCTATTTCGAAAAATGGCGAGCCCTCGCCACCGGTATCGCGGTGTGCGGTTCCGGAATTGGTGCTTTCTTGATCTCACCGATAACGGACGTGCTCGTCAAGAATTTCGGCTGGAGGGGGACCATGCTGTGTCACGCAGGCGAGTATTCGATCGTCATTCACCCCGGGGAAAAAATATTAGGCGTGCAGCTTCGCTTCCGCCGTTTTCCTATACATTGCTTCAGCTATGGATAACCAGTTTCTTCAACGTGGCATTCGTACGATGCCCAAAAGTTAGGAGAAAGTAGTGGCCAACGATGGACAATACTTCGAATCTTAAATGTACAACCAGTTTTACGATAAAGCGTAGAATTTAAAAAAAAAAATAGAGGAAAGAAAGTTGCACGCCTAATAGATTATAGGATTCTCGTACAATCCAACGAGTTTTCTCGCTCAACGTAACTCCTGTGCACAATGAATGGGAATACGATATCGATCGATCGACTTTTCCACGTCGCAATACGAGATCCCGGCCTCGATTATCTCGCGAAATCGTCCATAAATCATAAGGCACCGCTTGCTTCTCGTTAGTCACGTCGTTCTAAGGATCGGATAAAACGACCGTATGTGCTAGGGGTGCCGGAAAAGAATGCCGTTTTTTTTATCGTCGTGCGGTATGCATCTGCGCTCTCTGCACATTTTCCCGATTTTTTCAAGATTCTCTCGAACAGTCGACCATAAGTATACGAGATTATTCGAAATTTTTTCAATGGATAAAGCTGAATTCCTTTCGATCCACTTCACTAAGTCGTTCACTTCCAGGACTATTTTTCGAATCAAAATTCCCCGCTCGAAATTTCTCGAACCATCTTTAACACTTGCGAACATCCACATAATCGCGAAGTATAACACACATATTTTTTTTTCGAAAGATTCGATTTTTTTTCGATAGCATCGAATTCTGAATAAATCCTTTACTCCTTAAAAATTAATCCATTGCAAAACGAGATACAGAAATCTTATCCTACAAATCGCAATACACTCCTAACAAATAGTCATCAAAATAACACGAACCGCGTCTTCAAAGAACAGTACTCCAATCGTGACTAACCATCGAAACTGGTCTACAAAAAAAACGCCCTTCTCTTCCATTACCCCTAATATAACTAAACTAATCGACAACGAGGCCAAAGTGAAGGCTCTGTAAAAGCTCTAAAGCGAGGCTTTAAATTGAAAACTAAACAACCAAGGAGGAAGCAAGGTGAAAGGAGGCTTCCAAGGGGCGATGTGCGTTACAATTCCTTTCCAGGTATGCTGCTGAATTGCGCCATATTCGGCGCCATGTTCCGGCCATTGAAGCCGACCAGGATCAAGGTAAAGGCCACCCAGGAAAACGTGGACGTCGAGACGAAGACCGCGCTGCTTGGAAGGGGTGTCTCGACCGCCTCCTTGCACTGCGTCCAACCGAGCAGAAGCGGAATACTGGGCACGAACAACAACACGGTTTATCCAACCGCTGCCGAGCTCCTGGGCAGTAGCCCCAATATAACGAAGTAATATACCGATCTGGCGGATCATCCATTCTCGTTTGCCTCCTTCACGAGGACGAACGACCGTATTTTCCACTTTCGACTCCTTTTTTCTCTTCTTTGCTTTATTCTCGGAGATTCTGAGGTGGTGCGGATATGGAGGAAATTCGCACCCTCCTCTTGGATCAACATCGTTCGACTCGATCGCGCGAAAAGGGATACCGGCTATAATGCGGTATTGCTTCTCGAAGGAATAAGAAGGCGATTCCGGCTCGTTTTACTCGAAAACATTAAAGCAAGGCGGTTCGAGTTTCTCCCGGTTATATCCTCGGACATTCGAATTCCTGTCGCCTTTTATGCAAGATGCTTTCTCGAGAAGTTCCCCCGAACTTTTTACCCAGCTCCCGGACCGAGATGATGCTGTTATCCTTATAGCTCGCACTTTTTCCTCCGCGCACTTCCCCCGTGGCGGTTCCTCGGCGCGGCGCCGCGGAAAACTCGCGGTCAAGGCGCTCGAGGTTGGGTTAACCCTTTCGAGGTGACGCGTATTTTTGGACAGCATACTCAGAATTCGAGATTCTTCTTTGCTTTTTCATTTTCTTATTTTTTTTTTTTTTTTTTGATTCATTTTTCGACACCGACTGCTAAGGTCATTTGTCCTAGGACCTACTGTTTAAGGTGGGTTCCGAACCACCAGAGCTACGGTATACATGTCATATAGAAAAACCAGAGGTGATGGGCGTAGCTCCTTCTTATTTTTTATATTCTTATAAAACATGCTTTTTTATATACTTATCTTAAAGCAGTCTTATCGCCTTATCTACTAATCGACGACTACTCTTTCCATACTGACCGATATAATTGCGATTCTTTATCATTGCACATACGTGCTGCCTTTTTGGCTTCGAAATGCACGCGATTGGTCTGCGACGGGTTAAGGGAGCGTCCTCGAGGGCGCGAGTATCGAACTTCCTCGAGGTCGAATAACGGGCGAAACTTTTTTGGCCCGGGCGCGACAATGGTTCAAACGCGTCCTCCTTTTTTTGTTGCGCGCAGCGCCTCGAAGTCCCTGCATTCGCTGCACAAGGTCCACGTGGAGCCACAAAGCTTGGAGAGGAAGTTGAGCACGTCCGAGAAGAGACTTTCGGCGCCGATATATCCCGAGTTGGAGACCGCCGACGCGGAGGAGAAGGACGCGGAAGTGGAGGAGGAAAACAATCTCCTGAGCGGCGACGCCGAAAGACTGAATGGAAAAGTGCCGACGGTAAATCAAAGCTATGCGTCTTAGCGCCGGGATATAAACGATGGCAGGCCGGTTTTCCAATTTGAAATATATCAACCGTGGCCCATTATGTGCCAAAGCCAGGTGCAAACCGAGAAATGCACCGATTATTTCGTCTCTTATAGTAAACTAATTAGAAAAAAGATATTCCCATCGAGTTCGTGACTTTTATTGCGGTTAGTACAACTTTTAGGTACAAGGATCGAAACTGAGAAGTAAAAACGAAGAGGAAAGAAACTAAAAGTTCCACTGCTCGGGTGGGAATATATATATAAATAAATGAAGTGAATAAAAAATACATAAAAAAGCAAGCGTATCAAAAAAGGGGCATTGGTAAATAATGGGTTGGATAGTCTCGCACAACGATCGATTCTTGTGAAAGTTTCCTTTGGTAGCCTCGTTGACGCTGCACGAATGCTCGTGAAACGATTCCCTCTTCTCGATCCAGCCTGAGAAATGTCCTTCTTCGGATGACGCGTGATACAAGGAGTTTCGAAGGCGATCCTTGCAGAGCCAATACTAGAATACGCGATGCGTCTCATAGTGGCATTGCTCGGCCAATTCATCGTGATTAAATATCCTGTCCGTATTTTTGGCAGGTTCGCAGGCACACGATTAGCGGTAGGAGGCTTCGCACCGATTCGGAATGCAGCCAGAAATCGTTGAAGGCGGGCAACAGGCGGAATCCATTCAACAAAGAACCGCAGAGACCGTTCTATCGAGATGATATCTTCTACGGCGGATCCCTGAACAGATTGCCTCATTACAAGTCGCAGGTACGTCGACGCGACGCCTGGTTGTATATCAATTCAAATACAGATGATATATGCCAACGATATACGAGTCGTTACGCTTGAAAGTGGCGTACCTCCAATTTTGAGAAAAATCGGTTAACGCGCTGAACCTTAACACTAAACCTAGCAGAGCGGTTAAAATCAGCGCTCAATCGTTCTTTTTTTTTTTAGAAAAATCGCTGTATTTAGTAAAGGAGCATTCTTTGACATTTTTCATGAATCTTTCGTAGAGTATAAATCGTTCTGTCGATCAATCGATATCAATCGATATTTCTTTAAGGATATACGTATAGCACAAATATGTTTAGAAAGCGGCTGGTTCGTTTAGTGTTAAATATCTCCAAGCGAGAAAAGTTGAACTCGCGCCGCTTTCGAGTGTGACCACTCGTATTCTCGTACAATAAATTATATATACACAGAATAACGAGTGTGTCGCGTTAAAGTAACGGCGGCCAGTGCGAAAGGCGCATTGACTTCCGGAATCACGATTGGATTCGAAATGATTTTTCCAGCAATCGTCCGTGGGTTATCACATGTCCGTCACGCGGTTGCCAACGGCCACGGACGTGGCGGAACAGGAAAGCGGAAGCTGCTACATTTGCCCCGAAAGCGTGCGCCGTATTCTCACCACCATGCTCGATCTCAGCCTTCTAAAGAGTCCTTCCTTCCTGATCTTAGCTATCTCTGGCGGTCTTACCATGATGGGTTTCTATACGCCTTTCATATATATATCGGGTACGTGTCGATTTGCTCTCTTTCTCATTGGCACACATCTCTCACCTTGTCTCTCCGCACGCCTGCATCTCTCCCTGCTAAATGTTTTTCTTTTAGAACCTTCCTCCTTATATCATACACACGTATTATCCATCGAATCAACGAATCAACCTCGATCGACGAAAGAGGAAGCGTGAAGGACGATTGCGTCTAAATGCGTGAAAGTAAGGCTTTTTCTTTTTTATTTCAGATCGTGCAAGATCGGCAGGTATGGAGGATTCGACGGCCATGTTCCTGGTTTCTGTGATCGGAATCGGTAATACGATCGGCCGTGTCGTCTGCGGCGTTGGAAGCAGTTTGCCCGGAGTGAATGCATTGGTCGTCAACAATGTGTTCATTAGTGTCAGCGGCTTACTCACGATTTTCTCCGGCCTCTATCTTACGGAGACCTATCAGTTCTTCTACGCGGCCAGCTTTGGCGTCAGTATATGTGAGTCTTGAACCGTACCACTTTCTGCGCTCGCGATGCGCGTATTACTTAGCGTGCGTAACGTGCGATAATGCGTCGTAAATCCCCCCGCCGACGTTTATTATTAGCCAATAAATCTGAATTTAATGTCCGCCGTTGCGCGGCTTAATCATCAGGCACCGCTTGTAATTTATTTAAGACGACGACGTTGGCCCAATGGCTTATCCAATGTCTAGAAACGCGATATTTCGCATATCTGAAGACGCATCGAAACGTATAATCGCCAGGATTGCGGTTAATCGCGATTCGATTCTCCTTCACTCGATACTCCATATATCTACTTTGCTTATCTCTTAGATATTCATAAACGGCGCGTATGATCTACTTTGTTATCGAAGCTCCGATTACTTTTGCCGACGGTTAAGGAGATAAGGGAAATTCTTTATTTTCCAAAGAGCATACGCCATAAATAAAACTCGTGTATCGTGTTCGATTAGCCCCAATCCCATTGCGCCTGGCCAATCCCTTTTGTGGGCTAATATCGTCGAGATGTCTAATCGTTTTTTTTTTTTGCTCTCTTCATCCTCATCACTTTTTGCATCGTTCTTTGCAGCCGTTTTTGCCGCCCTGAGATCGATCCTCGTGGTAGACCTCCTGGGGCTCGAGAAACTGACGAACGCGTTTGGACTGCTCCTTCTGTTCCAAGGCGTGGCGGCCTCCATAGGCACGCCTCTTGCAGGTGATTAGAAAATATCGATCGTACGGTGCGAGCGGAGTTTTCGCGAAACCGTGGAACGGCCTAACGACGCAGAATGCCGCGCATTAATCCCAATTAGTGTATCGCTACATTGGCTCTGTCCATTAACACATCGAGGCTGACCCGTTTGAGCGGCTCCTTAATTCTCCCGGCAGATGTTTATCATCATAAGCGGCGTATCAAAGATATTAATCCCCTCGAACGCGTTCGAATGTATATATA
>JBCFXI010000754.1:0-111697 GCA_038496175.1 Ampulex compressa
CATTTTTCAGCACCGACTGCTAAGGTCATTTGGCCTAGGACCTACTGTTTAAGGTGGGTTCCGAACCACCAGAGTTACCGTATACATATCACATAGAAAAACCAGAGCTGATGGGCGGGATTCGAACCCGGGTCTGCCGTCTAGCAGTCTGAGCCTCTATCCACTACACCACCGTAGCTCCAAGGAGCATTTAATCACTCTCACATAAAACCGTTGCAGTTATATTCTATATTTTTTTGCCCCCGGGGGGGGGGCCCCAAACCCTCCCAGGCCCTGAAACGATTCATCAATTCAGTATCTAATACCCAAATCGGTATTGATACTTGCATTGGATGGGATTGACAAAACATATTGCTTGTATAGCCCTACATTCAAAATAAATGACACTGCATCATTGTTAACATAACCAACTCAGAAAAATGAAACATAAAACCGACCAATATTAAGCGCAAAATACAAATTATCGATAAACCGACAATGGTTGATGATTCTATGTATAGATATCTTTTCATGTGTTATCTACTTTTTCAACATTTCATGTTTTCGATGAAAGTAATTCGATATAAACTATTTTAATATATGCATAATATTTATATATGAGTACAGGTTCACCTCCCCTGAATCCGTGTGACAAACTCTATCAAGGAGATCAAACTTGGTAAGAATTGCTTACATTTATGTTTCTTCTTTAATTCATTGCGGTACCAACTGTTAAGGTTATTTGGCCTAGGATCTAGTATTTTTAAGATTGAGTCCAAACCGCCAAAGCTGCAGTATACATATCACATAAAAAAAAAAAAAAAAAAACAGAAGTGCTGAGCAGAATTTAAACTCGGAAATCGATCTCCTACATGGAAGTCCAAGACTACACCACCACAGCTCCGGACTTATGTTTCTTCGGCAACGTCGGAAGAGAACACCAGAAACTCGAGCGAAATATATCACGTGTGATTGGAACAAATTGAAAGCAAAAGAAACACAATAAGAACCAGTGAGATACACTGCGTGCGAGAGAGACGCTTTGAGAGCAAGAAAGGCACGATGCGAAGGAGTGACATACATTGAAATGCCGGCGAGGTGGGGGATTACCGCGGATATTCGTTAGTCTTGCTAGGGCATTACTTGTCTGCCGCGAGCATTTCTCCGGAACCTTTCAGTTTTTCCACCTGAGGCTCCCAAGGTCAACTCGGCGTTTGCTAGTGTCGTATTTCATCAAGAATTAATAATTTGTTGCATGACACCTCAAAGGGTGCAAGCGCTTGAAATATAACTGTGGCGGTGTCAGGCGGCAAGGTCCAATTGGTCGAGATTTATAGACTCTATGATCGACACGCGCGCTGTTTACAAACTGCGCAGAAATGTATATTTATGGCTGTTACAATACACCTTGACATATTTCATTGTATTATTGATATAACCGTGTGAACGCAACATTATGGACCCTAATGCAACTTATTTCCAGTATTTAAAGGTGGGACAAGAATACATCTTTTAAAAATGAAAAAATGTCCTTTAAGAACAATCTTTTGTATCAGAGTTTTCACATATAACGATTTCGTAACATAAACTAATTTAAAGGATTGAATCAGGTAGTTGAAAGTCACGCATCATGGATCGATTATTAATTCCTTCTTTTGTATAATGGACCTTTACCATAATGCCATAAAGAGCTTTTTCAGGACTGCGAAATAGTTCTTGCTAGAACAACGAATTATTTTATATTGGAACAACAGAAAAATAACTATGTTGAAAAACTTTCTTCTGAAAGAACTTTTTTCAACTTTGAAAGATAATTTATTTTTTTCCCCCACCATTTAGACTTTCTTATGAAGAACTTTTCTATGTATAATGAAATTAAATACGTCTATGCGTATTGTAACAGCCATAATTATACATCTCTGCACAATTTGTAAATAACATGTGTGTCGATCATAGAGTCTAGAAATCTGGGCCAATTCGTGCCTGCTGTCTGATAGCACCACAGTCATATTCCAAGTTCTCCTTGCTCTCCTTGAAAGGTCTCGGTACAAATGATCGATTCCTTGTGTATACCCTTAAATGGTATGACACATTTTGCAGAAAAGTGTTCTAAAAATTATGACATTTGATTCATTGTTGGTATACAAAGGGAAAATAATAGCTTCCATTATTCATCTTTCAGTCGTTAATAAATGGAGAATGACCTTGTATATTATGGATAATCACTTTGTAAGTTCCATTATTTGCTTTAGACAGTTAAGTGTGCACATGAATTTGGTGCATACCTGTGTATCCCGCTGCTGTTGACTGGCAATTGGTGGTGACTACTGCTGGGGGCGTTACTGTTGCTGTCCGCACTCTGCGGGCTATTAGGACTATCGCCATTGAGAGGGGCGGGGCTAAGGTTACGCTGATTGGCCGTCTGCTCAGGATACGGAATGGATATCTCGACGTGTGGCGTTAAAAAATGCATGGGCGGAGTGGCGTTGTCCGCTGATCTGTTCCCCGTGCTGTCGCCGCTGTCAGACAGAGGAGCTGAGGGCATCGCTTCCCCCGGCGTGCAGCTGTTCATTATCGACGTCGAGCTGTTTGGCCCCGGATTATCCAGGTCTATACCGTGCCTATAGATAAAAACGGATTTTTTTCTTTATGATGTTTTTTATTTAATTCATTCGACGTAAGCTCATAAAGTCGTAAGGTTTCCTGCCGTATTTTTTTGTTTGTTTGTTTTGTACCACTGAATACCAAAGTCTTTTTATGTACTTTTTGTGGCACCCAAATGACGTTTAATGGATAAGATTTTTAAAAAATTCAGTGTGTTTGGATGTAAAACTCCAATATAAAACATGGTGTAACTCAGATGATGCCAAACAAAATTTGTCTTATATTCGATATATTTCATGGTATAACTACGAACATAAATCGCGATGCAAATGCTGTCACACGGATGAAACTTTCCACACCACACAACTACTATTAGAATGCGTAATTTGACCAAACCAGTACTGCAAGCTCAAACAAAGTAAAGCGATGAAAGAAATGCGTGATTAATTCATCTAACAAACAGTTCACACCTTTTTCTTCTTCAATTAATTTCGATGGAAGTTGTGGATTTAGGGTCAGGTTTCCACGCGGGAGACCAGAGTTCAAATCTCGTCCATCAGCTTTGGTCTTTCCGCGTAATATATATACTCCAGCTCTGTGTGGTTTAGAATTTACCTTACACCTTTTCTTAAGCCAAATTAGCAGCCGGTAATAAAAATTTATTATAAAAAAGTAAATTAAAAAAAAACTTTGGCGCCTATTACTAAGGTCAATCTTGGCGGCTAATGGTCTCAGTAATCGATGCCGCTATAAACATAACATACATACATACTAAGGTCAATTGATCTAGGGTTACTCTATTTTTAAAATGGAATCTTAACCACCAGGGCTACGGTATGCATATCACATAGATAAAATCAAAGGTGATAGACGAGATTCAAACTCGGATCTCTCGTGTGTAAATCCGAGCCACTATCCACTGCACCACCATAGCTCTAAGCACACACCTTTCATTTCACATACACAAAGAATCAATAATTTGTTCCTTTAGACCCTCAAGGAGAGCAAGTAAAGGTTGAAATGTGACCATAGCGATGTCAGGAGACAAGGACCAATTGAACGAAATTTATAGATCTTATGATCGAAATGCGCACGATTTACAAACTGCGTAGAAATGTATCATTATGGTTGTTGCAATACATATTGATATATTTAATTGTATTATTCATAAAAATGTGCGGATGCAACTTTACGTAACTTAATATAACTTATTGCTAAAATAAGGTAGAAAAAAAATGGATTCACTTTTAAAATGAAATAAATATCTGTTAAAAAGAAACTTTTGTACCAGTTATTACATATAACAGTTTCCTAACATTAATTTATTAAACAGCTTAAATCAGGCTCTTGCGTGAGATGGATTGTGGCCCGATTATTAATTACTTTTTTTAAAAGCTATAATGCATTTTTTCAGAGCTATGACATGGTTCTTGTCAGAACCCCAATATATTTTACATTGGAACAATCGGTCAAGCAATTAATATTACATAATCGTTATACGTGATAACTCTGATGTAAAAGTTAGTGTTTGCATGTTTCAGTTCATCACAAATATGTCAATGTGTATTGTAACAGCCATAATTATACATTTCTGCAAATTTGTAAATAATGTGCATGTTGATCATAAAGTTTATAAATCGGGATCAATTGATCTCTGCTGATTGACACTGCTACAATCATATTCCAATTTCTCCTTTCTTTTTAAATTAATTTGTGGCACCAAATGCTAAGATCATTTTACCTAGGATGTACTGTTTAAGGTGGGTTTTTAAACCACTAGAATTACAGTATACATATCACACAGAAAATCCCGAGATGATGGGCAACATTTCCTCCTTCTCCTTGAAGAGTTGCGGAACAAATGATTGATTCCTTGTGTATTTTCGACACAGTGCATTATTCACCGTGTGGTCACGTAACTAATTCAATCGCTTGACAAAAACTATGAATGAAAAGTATTGAGACCAAATGATATAGCGCAAAATAAGTAGCGTGCCTCAAAATACTAAGATAAACATAGATAAAATTGTGGTAGAGGCAAACTGTAAATTATAATGTTTGGTACAGACGGAAACAATAAACACAGACGAGCATATAGAATATACCTAACATACAACATACTAGTCCAACGGTCCATGGGACACTTGGCCTTCTTATCATTTCCATGTCAGGTGCAACATTATTGATGCAGTATAGAGTAAGATATTAGTAATTTCCTTTTTTTTTAGTATGGATTCTTGTTGTGAGTAAAATTTTTTTGCACATTTACTAAAATTAAAATTAAATAAATCTGTTATCTAATATAATCTGAAGTATCTTTGACACTCAAACAGTAATTTTACGTACGATAATAGCAGCAGTACAATGAGAGGTCTATGAGTGTCGCATCTGAAGCTTGCTAGTAAATGTCACAGTGCTGTTTCCACACATGTGCCATATACATCCTGCATCTACATTATCTTCCTCGGAGCCAGTCAAGCATGTAATATGGCACACAATGGGTTACATGGCGTAGCTCTTTTGAGAGTTACAGGGATTGAGGATTCTTAACACAATGTTATAAATTTCTAAATTGAACTTTTTCATTGCCCGAAATTTTGTTTAACCATTTTGTTTAACCAAAAGTCTGTGTCGGATTGTGCCACAAACCGCGATAGCGCTTCCTTCATTTATTTGCGAGTAATGCTGATCGACGTGTCGCGCTGCTCTTTTTTTTCGTCGAAATATTGTTAAAAATAAATCTTGGGATCCTATGTGTTAAAGAAAGACTGCTAATTATGCAGATTGTTTATGATTATTTGAAAGAAGATTAGTAATTACGAGAGGAAACTCTGACAGACTCGTGATGAGATACATTCGGAACCGAACGCGTTGCGAATTGACGATTGTAACCAAACATCGCGACAGAGTTCACCACAGTACGCGAACAGGACGATCGCGCTGCGTGGCACTAAAACGGTTAACATATTGCTATGATTTTGCAGATCAAAATGAGACCAAACACAATGTAATTACGATCGCATTTACTCATTTAACACTTATTCTACTGATTTTTATTCATTCAACTACTTATTAACTGATTTTTATTCATTTATTTTTTAAAATTAATTTTCGGTATTGACTGCTTAAGTGATTTAACCTAGGATCTACTGTTTAAGCTAAACAACGAACCATCAGAGCTACGGTATACATATATCATATACAAAAACCAGGGATCATGGACGAGAATTAAACTCGAATCTCCTGCATGGAAATCCAAATCAGTATCCATTACACCACCGTAGCTCCTAATTTTGTTATAATTATCATTCCAATTAAATTAGAAAATTCAGTTATTCGTACCACTTAAAATAATAATGGAAAAGTATTTTTAATATATATTATAACATTTCTATAAATTTTGTTCAACTGCAATATTTAATTTTTATTCTGTAGATATGTATCTTATGCCCTCGCTACAAATATTTTATTTTTATGACAAATGTATACTCTGCCAAGACATAAACTGATAATGTAAGTTTATGCTTGTATGTTATCCACCGAATGGTGTCTGCTTCTTTATTAACATCACTCAAATAGTGATCCCTTTCTCATAAATGCCACACCATGCCTTATGCATTCAGCGGAAATTACGGAAGTATAATCTACATTTGACACGTACAACGCTGTATAACGATATTTTACATCATTTTTAAGTAAATCACACTCGTAATTTAATGAAAAGGTAATCAAATCAATTATTAAATAAATATTATGTAAGTAAATATAGTCGTAATCATATCGTGTTTGGTCGCATTTTGATTGACAAAATTACCAATATGTTAAAAAATTTTCCGATTAAAAAAACGGAAATTAAAAAAGTTAATAGCAATACTTTTTAGGGAAGTTTTTAAATGTCCCGCCTATTTGTGCTCGGGCTTGGCCCATTCTGTTGTCCGCGATCTCCTTCGTTTGATACACTACAAAGGCAAACTGCGCACCTGAGAAACGCTATCTTAACCCATTTGTATCATGCCTCTATTTATTTCGGTTGGCCTATATCACCGCGCGTGGTCGATTCTTTATAGCAACGCGGAATATTCCGCGCTCGGTGATAGAAGACGATCGTCGTGCGCGCTTAACACGTTGAGCCCGACGTCGGTCTTTCGGGACCATCAGTAGACTTTTCGTTATGTCAATGAAATTTATTAAAACACTCTAAGCAAAAATGTGGCTTGGTTTTCATGTATTGCAAAACATGATGACTTTTTTGGTCACGTTTTTGGCTGTCTTGCGTTCAAATAAGTCTTCAGTTTTATCATATGTTCCTGAACAATATCTTCGGACTTTATGCACGCCTTCCTCTTTTTTTATAATTGATGAAAAATTCTTCTTTCATTATGGATTGGAATTTCATCATAAATTTAAACTTTCTAAAACATACCAAAATTTTCTGTTCTCAAATTGTCTTTACAATCCGTGGTTTTTTTCCATGATCGTCTCTTGGAGGTCAGCTTTTTGCCATTCGTATACGTGTGCACTGGCTCCATTTTCCCCGTCCAGAAGAAAAAGTGAAACAGACTAGTCCTCTACTTATTCTTCTTATTCCAAATATCACTTGAGCGCTCACCATCACGCGCTTGCTCGCTGCCGGCTGAACGGAAAGGACAGGAATATCCGCGTTGCGCTCAACGTATTAAGGATGCAAATGGATTAAACATCACAAATGGTAGTCATGAAGGACGAGATTCATGGAATGATTAATGTGCAGTAAAATCTCGATTAGTGTCGCCCAAGTAGAAACTCAAAAGTCAATACACCATCATGTTCCAGATTCACGTTTTGCCTTTATTTTTCGCAGTATAAAAAAAAGACAACGAACAAATAGGCACTAATAGCAATGGCACTAAAGAGAGCGATACTAATCGAGATATCTCAGTACTTTTTAATTTATCAAATTATTGTGAAACACTTATGAAATGCTAGTACACTAGTGTTTCCGTGAAATATACGTTGAGAACCGCTATTACAGACAAATATTTAATTAGAATTTCCATCGCTTTCATCATGTTGATAACGTTGCATGCGATACGGAAATGGTAAAAGAACCAAGCGGTTTCCGGATTGTTAGACAAAATAAGGCAGTGTATGTTAGGTCTATTCTATATGCTTATCTGCGTAAACATACGCACTATTCACAAACCGCACAAAAATATATAATCATAGTAGTTATGATACACTCACATATTTCATTATATTATTTATAGTAACGTGCACACATAATATTATTGAACTTAACACAACTTATTGTGAGTACAAGGTGATGGGAAATGAGTGAGACATTTTTAAAAAATTGGAAAATGCCCTTTAAGAATAAACTTAAATCAAAATTATTGTATATGAATGCATAACATTGCTTGCCAATTTCTCAGCTGTCGACTGAACACTTCATTATCCTGTAGTTTATTATATTCTTGATAATACATTAATTGCCATGATAGTCATAGATAACCGACACTAATGTTAAGTGGCACAGTGCTAATCATAATTGAGTGGCGTAGAACTCTAAAAGAAAAAGAGTAAAATATTCCGAAAATAACATTTATAATTTTGTAATTACAATTAATATTACAATGAGATTTTAATAAAAATGGAATGTAATTCATTTTGGAATATTGGAATAAATAAAATATTGCATAATATTTTATCGTGGTATGATATTTAATATGCACACTCACTTTTCAACATCAGGGACGAAATCAGCAAAATATTGTCAAGCAGTCAACGTGTTACAAAATATTTCATGATACTTTAAAACAAAATTATTGTAGGAAACCTGTTAAAGATAGTCACCTGTTAAAAAAGTGCAACCTGAGGCACTTCATAGTCGCTGCCCTGTAGTTGCAGAGTGGACAGGACTTGACCATGTCATGTTGTCCAACATGCTCGTTCTGAAAGTGTGCCCTCATAGCGATCTGCCTTTGGAAACCCCTGTTGCATATGGGGCAGTGGTATGGCAAAGTCTTTGAATGCGTTGTGAAGTGCTCTGCCAGATGATCCTTGCGAAAGAACCTCTTCTGGCAAACACGACACTCATAAGGCTTCACACCCGTGTGCCTCATCTGTTCAGAGAGAGGAGTAAAATGAATAGATTGGAAATTATAGCTACAAGTTCTATAAGCTTGTTAATACACTTGACTCTGGGTGTATCATTTTCTTTCCCTATCAAAAAAATTGAATCTAAGCAAAAAGTGTTGAGGCAAATGGATACAGTGCGATAAAAAATTTGAGAAAAGCTTTAGAAAAGTGTTGTTTTAAATGATAGATACAACAATTAAAAGAGATGTTTAAAAATAAAACACAAATGGATCAACGACCTAAACATTCCAATGCTTGTGGAAGTAATATTTATCGAAAATTATAATGAACCTTCAAACAATTATTCTTTCTAAATTCAATCGAATTTTTTCACTTTTCGCAAGTGTAATCTACGACAATATAACGTTCTACGACAGTGAAAGGGATACGACCATCGAACTTAACTACTAGGATTAGTAAAGTTGTGTAAAAATGATATTGAATTCAGAAATGCAGAATAAGAAAAAAGTTTACCTTGTGCCGCCTCATATTAGCTCCATTTGAAAACTGCACGTTGCAGACGTCACATTCAAACATCTTTCTATGCGATCGATTTTCAGAGTGACCCTCCTCAGCATCTCCATCATTCTCCACTCCTTCAATGCCTTCCGCACTCTCGCCTGCGTCACCACCTACCAGACACTGATCTTGATGAGCACAAAATGCTGTCTTGTTTATGGTTTCATAGTTGTCACACCGGTCGCACCTAGGAACAACCACTTTGTACTGCAGTAGATTACCTTATACTCTTGTTTCACAAAAATTAAGTACTTCTAGTAATGCATTTAATCTTCTGCACCTTAATTACATAGTGCAACTGTCAATTAACAGCTCCAGCATATTAACTACCTATGAACTTATTAATTTACTTTAATTTAATATATTTTTGAATAAAATCTGTAAGAGCAACAAAAAACTGAAAAATAAAGAAAGAGCACAAGCTCATGCGAAAGTCTCTCAATCTAAGAAACACACATGGAGTAAAACACTTGACAATGGCAGTCCCTGACAATCATACTTGGAGCACAAAGGGTTAAAAAGAATATTAAAAGAAATAAGACACTAAAATACCATGTAGACTTAAAAACATAACACAATTTGTCCAGCATAAAAAAATGCAAAAGTGTTTCCATTTACCTCCTTACAATTCAATATACAAAAATTTTTACATTATGCAATATAAACATTACCCCAATTTTCACTGCTGTAAAAGTTATCCTTATTTCTATATTGTAAAACCTCGTTTTACTATCCCTAAAAAAAATTGTCTACAGATCTTAATGGAATTTTTGTAGAAATCTCTGTCTTTTATTATAAGTATAATTTAAAAATCTATATTTTATCAACATGCTGATTCTTAATGATAATATTTAGATTTTACAAGACATAGATACAACTCTGAACGACTTTAAACTCGTCAAAAGGAGGTTAAAATTCACCTAAATGCAGGAACAGCACCATCGCTGCTGTCGTAGTTAGTGTTAAGAGCCGCCTCATTGTCAGGATCCAAAGTCTCTTCCTCCCTGTTATTTGAGGAGTCCCCTGCCTCGGCGTGCGAAGAGGAATGAGAATCTACCTCGTTTTCCCCACCACCGCCATCAATCCCATCTGACATGATACCAACAAGTGAGACTATCTCAAGTCCGTCATCTAACCTGCGCCATATAATCAAGGTTTTTTTTGTTTAACATTTGATCTAGAATTTACTATTTTTAATGTGTTCTTATGCTATTCATAAATAATTCATAAGACAGTGAAATGATCATAAGTGACTAAACAATAAAATTTCTTATTTTGTAAATACATTTAATATATAGATGAGAATTAGAACAATATTGGAATATAATTATTATTTAAACATTAGAATAGTTAAAATATTCTACAACATTTTATGATAACATAGTTCTAATATGAACAATCATATGCTGAAGGCAAAATAATAACGTTACCCTCAAGAATCAACATAAGACATTGAGCTCGGCACCGATTTTGCTACACCTTTCATTTAGCCGTTGTGAGCACTTAGTGGTGAGCAATCAATGAGTTTGATATAGAAAGTATAAACGAAAAATAATGCACAATGTGCTGATGACTTAGTTTACCACTTCAGCTTTTGTTTAGACTGTGGGAATGGTACAATCGGTGCACAAGTATGAAAAAAATGTAAAAATATTCAAACAAAAAATAGAAAAATATTGAACTAATAAATTAATTTCTTTTTGTAATAAATATAAATTCCAATCTGATCATTGTTTAGAATGGTTTGATAAACTGTATTAAAAAAGTATACACATATTTTTTCATTTTATACTAATTACAACATTCGGTTTTTAGACTTGATACTGTTACTCGCTCAAAACCAATGCTGTATAATCAAAATGTCAGCTGGTGATCCTGATGCATCAGTGTCACACTTATGTTAATGTAGAGCCTAAGCCACTAAACAACAGTGCACCACGCACACATAATAATCAATGAATAGTATCTATGGCCACATAGTTATATATATTTTTCTCTTTGACAACAATGCTAATGTTGCGATGTTGAATGTCACTGCAAAGAAGTTCCCAAATGATGATTTTAACCTAGTACCTACTGTTTATAGATGTATTCTAAGCAATATACATATTACACGAAAAATTTTCCGATATTGTTGTACAAGCAGAATTTACATTTAAGTCTTTCAAGTTAAAGTCTGAGTCGCTATCTTTTACACTGCCATAGCTCTCATAGATTATTGTTTGTCCTATTTTTAATACTGTTTGCTAAGATACCACTAAGATTACTAAGATCCATATAGGATTAGCAACATAGCTTTTACTCAAATATTGTGATTTTTAATTCTACATACATTGTACACAAGGCATCTGCTAAAAAAAGAGATAAAATATGTTTGCCTATTGGCATAATTGCATCTTGTATGGTTTAATAACATTTGCGCACGAAATTTTATAAAATATGATGCACAATTCAACAACATTTGTGCATATTTAAGGCTAAACCTTGTCATTTTCTTATTCTTTCTTACAATAAGGTCAGAAAATGCAGAAAATGCAAAACAGTTGTCTACACCAACGAAAAACACGACTCTTAGATTTTACAAAAATCAAAGTACTTCCTGTTTAATACAGATCAAAATGAAATTTCACATATTACACGCGACTTTAAGTTCATCAAATATAGTGCACATCATAGTATATATTTAACCAAGCAAGTCAAAATCCTAATTCTATTAAACATTCCAAACTATCAGTACATGAAAATATTAATTGCAAAAAATTTACAATAATGAATTTTCTGTATTTCTTTCTGTCAAAATACAGATACTGACATGTCACAAAGATAATTCCACAAAGAAACAATTTTTTTTCAATGCAATCCAAATTCAGATCTATGATGTTAAAGAAAAAAAACACAGAGGCAGAAAAGTAATATTCTGCCATAGCAAATATATCATAAATATCTATGAAGAAAAAAAAGTACAAAAAGAAAAACTAAATAAATCCTTTTAACGATTCACGTATTATAATGAGATGATGGAAATTCTCGAAAAATGCACCGTCACAAATCGGAAAAATTTTTCGAAGAAATTACTGATCCGTCATTTCAACTGCTTCCGTAATTTGGTATTAATGATGAACTTGTCGCACTGTCACGTCGTATGCCGATTTTTTCCGCTTGTCGATAAAGCGTTGAAATCCACGGCGGTGCATTTTCTGAGAGTAAAACCCCGGCGGTCCTCTTACCTGTCACGGCAGGTCTCGGTGATCGGGAAAGAGGCGGGCGGGGACGCGGGAGCAAGGTGCAACGGTACGAGTATTACCCAATCCTGGGAAGATTACGGCATAGAAACACCTGGTGGTAAAGCGCAATGCCAGAGTGCACTGCACTTTGTCCCAGTTTCGCCCCGAATCCGTCACTGGTGACGTAGTTTTCGCGGCCCTTCCGCGGCGGAGAGGGGGCTACTTACACGCATTCCCGGGCTCAATCCGTCCTAAACCCATGAAATCACCCTCCTCACCAATCAACGCGGCATCTTACGGCCTATTCTTGCCTCCTCTTTTCAACGGTAGCCATACGGGCAAAACGTAACGGAAGCAAGAAGAAATGTCCGCACCTTGCTCACCGAAAGCACGATACAAATGCTGCGCCCAGCCTCTGCGCATGCGCCTCAAACCAACCAATGGGAGTGCAGCCACATGACTAAAGCGCGGCTCCTTTGGAACACGAGTGGTACCTCATCGCTAGACTTGACGCAGCAATTTGATACCTGACAATTCGACATTTTTACATCTCGTACATTGTTTAACATGTTGGGGACGGCGTGTACCACCAGTGGCTCATACGAGAGTGGTTTAAAAAGTGGAAAAAGAAACTCCTCTTATAAAGAGCTCCGCATTACTAAATGTATAAAAAAAAAGGAAACCGCACTTTTGCGTCTGAAATTTTGCTAAACAACATTGTGTGCAAGGCGCCGCCAGACAAAGCATAGTACGATTTTTACTGCCGCCCGGTGGCGCGACATAGCAAAATCTGCACCGTCTACAACGTGTTAACCCAGATATGTCAAACTCGTTCACCACCAACGGATACATTAACACTTTTGCAGTAGCTTCTGGTGCCGGCGTGGGCCATATATACTTGTTTTTGGCTGCTAATCGTTAAACGAGTAAAATAATGTTTCCATAAGTGTTGCACTCCCAAATGCATAGCTCTGATCTTACGTCTATATTATCTTCCTCGCACTCAGTCAAGTGTGTGATATGGTACGCAATGTGGCACGCGGCGGAACCACTTTGGGAAAAGTTTAAGGCTTAACATTATTTAACGCAATAATAAAAATTTTTAATTTACCTTTTTTATTTTAATATAAAATGCTTTTTTACACAATAGTGAAATTTTGCCACTCGAAATTTAATTAAATACGATGTATTTTCTACCAAATTTACTTGCTTCAAATTTTCCGGCTTTCAAAGAAATGAATTACTCAGTACCTATTATATCGTGTTTTGTGTTACTTTGTTTGACAAAATCTCACCAATATGTTAAAAAAAACATTTCAAATAAAAAAAATTAAATATGAATAGTTAATGACAATACTTTTTAGGCTGGTTTTTAAATAGTTTACCTTACCTCGTATTTAAACTGTCTTTTTTGTCTGTAGTCCCCCTTATACTGAAAAAAGGAATCACCTCAATTACTTGAAAGCTTGTAATTTTAGCTAAGTGACACTAACAGAAATATTATTGTAGCTTTGATGCATTAATATGTCTACCTATGATTATAAATAAGAATTGGATTACGATACGCTATCCATTTCATAATACTCTGAATAGAACATCATATAGTTATTTAGTATATATATATATTTTCTTAGCTGAAAAAAATCATCTATCCAATTTAGGTTGTGTTATATAATGAACTTTTATTTATCGTATATATTTATTTTTTAATTATCGTATATCAGAATGGCGCTCAAGAAAAACTATAAAAAGATATACGATGACCCTTCTCTATATATTGATGATTCTTATGATATACCAATCATATCATAAATATAACATTAGTGACATTATTAAACACTTTAGATCAGGATTTTTTTTGTGATAGATAATTTTTTATATTTTGATAAATAATATACATATACCTTTTTTTATTAAACAATTGTACAGCTTTTTTTGTCTTTCATTTTATATTGGATACTATCTACTCTTTTCAAAATACTGTCAACCCCAAGGACTTTAGATCTATCCCATTATTGAACGATTCTGATGACAAAAACAATGATAGTATTTTTTTTGAAAACTTAATGTGTAAATGATTTTATTCCAGAAATGCATTATTTTTAGGAGTAAAGAAAAATACAGACGTCATCTGTAAATGTAAATAATATAATATCATGTTTATAAATTTTTATTATAGAGCATGTCATAGACATACTTGTATACAGACAGGAGCAATGTATTACATGACAGTATCAAAACAAATAAAATAAAATCAATTTATTATCAACTCCTATGTTACCACTTTTAACATAATTTGACAAAACGTCTTAAACTCTTATATCCGATACAGAATGACGCCATGGTTCAGGATAGCAAGTGATTTCAATAACAACAATTTTTTCGTATCACCATATATTCCCTGCCTCTCCAAGGAATTACAGAATTGTCTAAGAATGTTCAAATTTCATTTTGCTTTTAAAGTATAGAATATTTTAAATATTATTAAAATAGGTAAAAGTAAAATGAAACTTCTAATATTATATATATTAGTCACACAGTAGGATTTTAAAAACAAGCATCAAGGAGCATAAAAGCATCATACTAACAACAATAACATATTAGCAGTCGTAGCTACGCACAGTATTGATAATAATCATAGTTTTGATTTAAAAATGTTCAAATCTTAAATACAAAATCCAACTAGAGGAGGCTGATTAATGAAATGTTTATTATTAAATTGATGAGAAACCCATTAAACCTACAAACTGGTACCTTATTACATAACAATACCTATAATCCTTTAATACATGTCTTTGAAACACAACATTCACAACCATAATTTTCTTAGTTAAACTTACTTTTGATATTTGTTTCTACTGCCCAACTTACAACATTACTTTACTATCTTTAGCATATACTAATAGGAATTCTCTAGTGTAGCCAATACCGTTTAAATCTACTCATTTTACACAATGGCATTACATTTAGCTGATGTACATTGTAGAAATAAGAATAGCTTGTACTTCAGATATCTATCAGTTTTAGAGAGACAAAATACAGTTCTATTTTTTTTTATCTATTACTTATATCATAAGCTTTTTAATTTTGTTATGCTGTACAGAGTATTATTACGTTTCGTTTGAGAAGAATGCATAAAATATTTTTTGGTTTATTCTGTCTTACACAACAATTGCCACAGGAAATCCTTTTTTACACCATGTAATTACGATTTAAGCTCTGTATTTATATTTACAATGTTCATTAGGTGAAATATAGCATACATGCATTACATTGTAGCATTGTTCATAAAAACCGGTGAATATGATGTTACAAAACCTAATATAAGTTATTGGTAGTGCAAAGAAACTTTTGCATCTTAGTTATTCTGTATGTCTTCCTAATATCAGTTGCTTTGCCAGTTACTCCAACAAAGCAACTAAGATGCAAAAGATTCTTCTAGGACATTTTTTCAATGTTTAAAGCTAATACCCTCATTTTCCATCTCCTTATACTGCCAGTAACTTCTATTAGGTTTCGTAACATCATATTCACCAGTTTTTATGAACAATGCTAGAATGTACATCAATATGTATTGCACCGACCATGATTATAAGTTTCTACGCAGTTTGTAAATCGCGCGCATATTGAGCGTAGAATCGGTAAACCAGGACCCGCCGGTCCCTGCCACTTGGCACCTCCACGATCGCATTCCACCTACTCCTTGCCCCCCTTCAGGGGTCCAGGAACAAATTATTGATGCGGTCTGTACACACCGAATCAATAATTTGTTCCGCGAACCCTGTAGGGGTGTAAGGAGAAGCTGGAATGCGACCGTGGCTGTGTCAGGCGGTTAGGGCCAATTGATAAAAATTTATAGACTCTGTGATCGACACGCGCGCTATTTATAAACTGTGCAGGAATGTATAATTATGGTTGTTATAATACGTATTGTTAGTCCAAGAAGACGGAAAAAGTACGAAATATCTTATATTAAATATCAGAAAATTGAAAAAATGCCTTTTAAGAAGAAACTTTTGCATCAGAATTATTACAGATAATGATTTCGTTACATTTATCGATTAAAAAGATTAAATTAAGTAATTGTGCGAGGACTGATTATTAATTGTTACTTTTCAGAGCTATAATCCACTTTTTCAAAGTTGTAAAATGGTTCTTTTTAAGATTATGGCACGGTTCTTGACTGAACTACAATTTATTTTACATTGGAACAATTAGTCAATCAATTAATATTACGAAATCGTTATATGTAATGATTCTGATAAAAAGTTTCGTCTTAAAGGACATTTTTTCAATTTAAAAAGGTAATTCGTTCTTTTCTCACCTTGGACTAGCAATAAATTATATTAGGCTCTGTAATATCGTATTTGCACGTTTCTATGAATAATACAATTAAATATGCCAACGTGTATTGTAACAACGATTATTATACATTTCTGCGGAGTTTGTAAATAGCGCGTATGTCGATCACAGAGTCTATAAATCTGGACCAATTGGCCCCAGCCGCCTGATACCGCCACGGTCGCATTCCAGCTTCTCCTTGCCCCCCTTCAGGGGTACAGGAACAAATTACTGATTCGGTGCGTATAGCGCTATGTTTAGTATCGGCTGATTATTTTTTCCATACGTAAAGTCATAGCGCGGTTTTCATAAAACATAAATCTCTTATCGATAAATTAGGTATAATTTCAGAAAGTGATCGAGTTTTATTTTTCTTGAAGAGACATTATGAGTAACAGTGTAAGATCAACCATTTTAAAGAAGGTATAATCATTTTTTCTAAAACGTTGCAGTTTTGACGTTACGAAGCTGGGACATTATAATTTTTTTAATCAAAACGGGGTTTATTGCAATTTAATAATCAACTTATCTTATTTATGGCTAGCTTGTTCGTTGTTCGATTTACATCTATACATAAATATTAATACTTACCTTTAATATTAAAGGTTTTCTCTAGGTTAGGAATTGTCTTTGCATTAACGTACGAAAATACAAATGATTATTATCATAAATAAACTTTGGAAAAATTAGTTGATATAATATAACCCACAGAATAAATAAAGAATGTAGTTTTTTTCAATAATAATTTAAATGTAGAACATAAGAAGATATTAATTGTTATGCCACAAGAGGATTGAACACGATGATGTAAAACAATTAAAGCGAGTTTGGTGTCTATTGAATATACATATCAATTTCGTTGCTTAGTAATTCATATCATATCGCAATATTTATTAACTGTACATTGAATGTATTGATTAAAAAAACTGCCACATAAAATGTTCTACATAGTACAGCTAATAAAAGCACCATTTGAATACATGATATTGAATGTGTGAATGGGATATCGATATTTTCTTTCAGATTCTAGCTTCATTAGGCAATACCGACGATACATTGCGTCTTGGAATTGCCTCTTCACTCTGTGTATGTCCTCCTGTCTCTGCTACCAGTCCGTTTTCTTTCACTCTACCTGTCAGATGCAAGAAATTTGACCTGTCCTCTGCCATTCATGCGATCGTTCAAAATCACAATTCCTCTCCCTTTTTGAGAACAGAGCTCAGATCTGATCTTCTAATCTTTTATGTACCACGTGACAATTTTCTTATATGTACTATTGAGGAAAACTTTTCAAATCCTCCTCCACCAAACCTTATTTCTTCTCCCAAAAAACTCTTAATAGAATTCAGTTCCCCCAACATCGCTAAATCCTTCCATATGGGCCATCTGCGATCCACAGTTATTGGTAACTATATCTCTAACCTGTGCTCCTACTTGAGTCACCATGTCAAGCGGATCAACTATCTCGGTGACTGGGGTACCCAATATGGCTTTGTTCAGCTGGGTCTGGAATTAAAGCCCTACAACGCTGCTAACGAAACCTCCATTAAAGCACTGCATCGTGCATATGTGGAAGCTAATACCTTGGCAGAGGAGCGCACATCATTAAGGTACAGAGCAACAGAACTGTTTGACAAGCTGGAAAAGGGTGACACAGAGCTGAACCGTACTTGGGAAACAGTTAGGCAACGCACAATGAAAGAATTATGTGCGACTTATGCAAGATTCGGAGTAACATTTGATGAGTACCACTGGGAGTCCACTTATAGGCTAAGTGAGATAGGCAGCTTGGTGGATAAAATGAGAGAGATGGGATTGCTGTGCAAGGATAATGAGGGAAGGCATGTTGTATCTGTGGCTAATGGGCATATTCCATTTCTCAAGAGCAATGAGTCAACGCTGTATATCGCCAGGGATGTTGCTGCAGCAATTGATAGGTATTAAAGGAAGTAATAACTATAGCAATACTGTTTTTGACCCTTTGATTGCAATATAAAACAGAACTATTTGTATTATACTGTGTGATATTTATACTTCCTTGGGTTTACACTAGCTGCCACCAAATTGAGATTGAATTGCATTCTTAAAATCTAAAAAAATCTAAGTGGTTATCAGTATCTTGTTAATTAAATGGCTGTTAGATGCATATAAAAATGCTCCATGGCATTTCAGCTTACTGAAAATGTAAATGTATTGTGGTGCAATCTTATGTGCCGAATATATACGCTTATCGTATTTAATAAGCAGTATGCGAAATTGTCTGTTCCCTTTCGCTTGCAATGAGTAAATTCTTTTTATTAGCACAAATTTATAAGGTTATGAATCCTAAAAGTTTTCCAATATACACATGCACACTCTATTTGAACTGACCACATCTATAGTATGAATTTTGAAAGATTTTGCAAACTAAAAAATTTTTAATTTATTACACATATTGTGTTAACTACAATATTTATATTATACAAAAATTAATTGTGGTGATGGTCAGATATGAGAAGGAGCATTTTGATGGCATGTACTATGTAGTGGACAACGATCAGACAGTGCATTTCCAGAACCTCAAAGATATACTACACACAATGGGGTGTGATTGGGCAGATAGATTGCAACACGTGAACTTTGGGAAGGTTCTGGGTATGGCCAGTCGAAAAGGTACTGGTCTATTTCTAGATGATATCCTGACTACCGTGGGACAGCTGGTAAAAGATAGGCAATACAGAACACACAGTGAGTGTCTTCATGACAGTAGATTATGATCCATTCCATGTAGGAGTGTAGCTGGTTATCATTGTATCATACATCTGATATGGAGGGTGAACCACCTAAACCTTCCACCACAAATTAATCTGAAATGGAACGCGCTATTGATATGCCCTTTTCACAGAACTGAATTGTAAACAAGGGCTTATAGCTTTTTAGCCTCTGTACTAATTTTTGGATGTTTTTAAAAGTGTATTTATTTATAAAAGGTACGATTTTTGAAATAGAATAATACCTATTAACAGTAAACAAATAAAGTAATGTGAATTAGAATGTCAATTATGTTTTTTGCAGGTTTCTAGTGTAAGTTGTTTACGAGATATCAGCTTTTGAACATCTGCGCCCATAGAGTGTAAATATGTGCTGTAGAATAGTGAATCTTTACTTCATAGACCCTTTTTCCTTAGAAGGCACACTGGATTCGCACAAATATTTCATCCCTTTTACAGACCATTTTCTATGGATATTAGAACAGGTTTCTCTTCCGACTAGAAGGAACCTGTTGTATCAGAATACTGTCTGTCCGGTCCATAGTGCATGAATTAGTACAGTGTGTCTTCAGAAATTGTTTCCAAATCATTTAATTGGATGAAGAGGAGCTGTACCTTGGCCAGCTTGTTCCCCGGATTTCATGCCATTACATTTCTGTCCGTGGGGAAAGCTGCAAGACATTGTCTACCAAAAAAAGGGCAACACCGGATAATATGAAACAGCGTATTACTGCTACTACCTGCACTGAAATCTCCGCTGAAATGTTAGAGCGTGTGCAGCAATCTTCACATGGTCGACTGCAAGTTTGTATTGAAGCTGGTGGTGTTCATTTTGAGCACAAGCTGTGCAGCTAGATATGTTCTTTACAATTTATTATGTGCTACCACATGGAACAAACAAACGTCAGTGTACACATTATTCATGGCCTAAAACTACGAACCCTTGCCTACAATTCAATTCTGTGTGAACCGAATAGCAATAACGCCTTCCAGTTTAGAAATATTTGTGATGCAAGTTTTAGGTGCTTCACCTTGTATATACATCCAGTAATTTAAAGAAGTGGCAAGAGCTTTATTAACTTTTTACATATAAACACTTGCTGTAATACTAGTATACATGTACTACAAATTGATAAGTACAAATATACATATACAGCTATATAGTTATAAGTAAATATGACTACATAAATATACAATAAAATATTCCATGCAAATGATTACTTCACAAGTATAGTGTTGTGAAAAAATAAAATAGGATCAAATTTAGTACACGAAATAAAACTGTAGTTTACCAAAATTTTATTTTAGCTACCAAAGTCAACGTAGATAGTGACATGAGTTATGATGTATTGGCAACTTCCGTGTTAGTAATCAGCAGTCTGAGGCATAGAAGAGTCAAGAACTATAGCCTTGACTGGGCAGAAGCTCTTCATGTAAGTTGAGTACTGCTGTAATTGGGATAGAGTGTTTACAATGATGCGGAACCTTCTGAATTGGATATATTCACTGTGCCAGATAGAGGTTATTTAAAGAAACTTTGTTGATCGCGTAGAGATTTTTTAATCGTTTTGTTTATATCTTTGATATGAGTTATACTTATATTGCACTAGAAGTTCTTTCGAATCACACTTTATTTCCTAAAATAGCAAGTAATTTCAAAGTAGGAAAATATTTCAGAATTCTACAATTTAACATGTGCAGAAAGTTTAAAATACCTATATGCATAGAATAAATTGTGACAATTATCCTAATTTTTAAATTATTTTTATACGATGTACATATATAGTCACAAGTTTTTTAAAGTACAAATAACTATTATTCCATCTGTTGAAATAAAATGTTTTTAGTCCAGATAAATTGAAATAAGTAATAGCAAAATTTTTTAAATAATCCAGTTATAAGTTTCGTATACTCATTTAGAGTAATAAATAATATTTTTCATTCTCTTTGTGCATCATAAAAATGACTGGTATATAATACATTTGCATCAAATATATGTTTAATATTTATACAAGGAATCAATAATTTGTTGTGCCACCTTTCAGGGGAAGCAAGAAGAACTTGTCATATGACCGTGGTGGTATCAAGCAGCAGGGAGCAATTGGCCCAGATTTCTAGACTGTGGTTGACACATGTGCGATTCACAAATTGCGCAGAAATGTATAATCATGGTTGTTACAATACACACTGACATTTAATTGTATTATTCATAAGAATGCATGAACAGTTTTTCTTCAAAGACATTTTTCTAATTTTAAAAGATAATTCATATTTTCACCGTATTTTTGGACTGGCAATAAGTTATATTAAATCCTATAATGTTGTGTTTATACGTTTCTATGAATAATACAATTGAATATGTCCATATGTATTGTAACAATCATAATTATACATTTCTGCGCAGTGTGTAAATTGTGCACGTATCAATTACAGAATCTATAAACTTAGACTAACCAGTTCCTGCTGCCTGACATAGCCACACTCATACACTAAATTCTTGTGCCCGTTGAGGGATCAAGGAACAAATTATTGATTCCTCGTGTATAACCCTTAATAGGTTAGATCAAATTACGCGATTGCATTTTATCATTTGTATATTTATAATCATATTTCCTGCTCCATAATCTATCCCATAATCACGTAAATTTATCAGATGAAGGGAGACAGTGGCATATTCCTGCAGTATACACACTGTCGCTTGAAAAACCTAGAAGTTAATAATAGTTTGGAACTTAAACCACACTGTGATCCATCCATGCTACTGGAACCATCCATTCACGAATTGGTTGCACTGATCGCCAACTTTGAGGTGGCTATCGCTCAATCCTACCAGGACCTGGAGGCTAGCATACTTATAAAGTACCTTTTTAAGCTCAGGTACATGCGTTGTATGATGCGTTATTCAGTTTCATGATTCTTTGCTGTCTCTAGACTTGAAAATGGTATAGATAAAGTAGATGCAATATGTTTTCCATCAATCATATATACTAAGTATATCAATTTCTTTTACATTGATGAAATATCAATTTGATACTCTGAGTACGGATGTCACTCCCTTCATGCTGAGTACGGACCTAGGTTCTAGATGACCAATATTTTTAAGATCAATTTTTAGTCGCAATATTTATTACTCAACTAAGAAGAGAATGAATATTCAACGATGGTAATAATTTTTAATGAAAATAATTAAACATTTTTCATATTCTAAAAATTAAATGTTTAATTTTACATAAAAATGAAAATAAAATTTCAAGAACAACTATAATGTATTTTTACCTTCAAATGTGATTCTCTAGGAATACATGAAGTATCAATTACTACAAAAAGAACATATTGAATTATTTTCGGAAATGTATTTCTGAGATCTTCGGAGACCCAAAGTCCGTACTCTGATTGTTAAGTATCAAATGTGTCGATTTTCAGATACAAATTAATACATGAAACTTTCATCTTTCCTGACTAAATTCTGATCAATGTTTAGCATTCCTTTAAATTATTTGAGATAGAATAGTTTCAATGGAATTTATATGAATGACTTATTGTCCTCATTTTAACAGCCATGCCGTAAACAAGGCGTTGACCATCTTGCAAGTAAAAGGCGAACCTCTGGATGTTGCCAACCAGAGGTTGCTCCTGTTCCGTGCTGCTAGGAATGTCCTTTCTAAAGGAATGGAACTGGTGGGCGTTATGCCGCTGGAACGCATGTGAATCATCTTTTCTGCTTTAATCGTTTGAGTAGCATTTGTAGGTTTAGTAAAAGCCAATCAAAAAACAGCAATGTGATTGTTCTTCTATTGTTTTATGTTGTAAAGTGATTATTCTTCTTGAATTTTATGTTCCAAAATAACATGTTTCTAGTCATTCATCATAAAAACTATTACAAAGCTCATCATAATAAAAATTCCACTTTAGTACAACCATAGGAAATAATAGTGGAAAGGAAATTTGAATGTGTGATCCATTCAACTCTATGAATCATGGAGCTTGTACTTTTAAGTACTAAACAGAGGATATGTTACTTGGTACTAGAATTAATAACATGTTTAATGCACCTTTGACGCACAAATTAATATAATATAAACTACTGAGTGAAAAATCAATACCTACATTTAAGAATCACCAGGTGTACTTTAGCTGTTTTAAACCTTCACATTTTATTGTCTTTTGTAATAACTGTCAAATAGTTACTAGAATCTTTCTATACTCATTACCAATACTGGTCTTCAATTATTTTTCTAAGATAAACTTTGTACCAGTCCCTTGATGAGAAATGTAATATATATGATGAACATTTTTTTTTTATATTTATCATACACAAATTATCTAAAGATTAAATAGTGAGTAAGCAATCTTTTAAAAGTAGAAAGATAAAATTGTAACTATTTGATCATATTGAATATGTTTATACTTTGTAAATTATCAATGTAAATCTATGTTGCATTTCTATGAAACTTGCTTTGAAATCATATTATACACATTTATTATATATCAGACTAAATAATTAAAAAATAACCGAAGAAATGTATATAAATCGTAAATTAGGAGTAAAATCTGTACTGTATTATACAAATGCATGTAATTAAGGACCAACAATTATTGCAAATATGTATGGACAAAAGCTCTGTTCACCAATTTAGATTCATGCATCTATATTTTTCAAAATAGATTATGCGTGAAACATATTTTTTTTCCTTTAGCTACTTTTATATGATTGATTGTTTACAAAATTTATTGCCTAGAAACATGTAACCATTGGTGACCACCCTACATAGAAATCAAAAGCTTAATTTGTAAATCTTTAGACCGATATAATTTTCACTCCTTATTCAGAATTGAAAAAAATAATTTTATCATATAAAACTGTGAGAATGGCAGAAAATAAACGAGCGCTTGCTACTGGATACAATAGGTATATATAGCAATAGACCAACATCTCTTTGTATCGGTTTAAAAAAACAACGAAAAAACGTCATATTAACAAAATTAGCACAAAATCGACAATAGTCTTAGTTATAAATCTTATAATAAGATGCAAAAAATTTAAATAAAATTTATTAAAATTTTTCCTTACGTAAAAAGGTTAGAAATTGGATATATTGTGGCAAACAAGCTAAGCAAAAACGTAACCAACTTTGATTTTCAAATATACTGACTAACATAGAATTGCATATGCATATGACACCTATTCATTAATAGTGCAAATCAGTATTATTTAAAAATAATTTTGTGAATTAATAAATCATTTTTATCAAGATGTTTGTTGATTTTTTAATGATAAAAAATCTCAGTCGTTACGTGTTTTTTGCGATGAGCATGTGTAGTCGTATGTGCATCTTAGCAATTTTGTAACCTTAAATATTGCCGTATCAATTGTCAAAATAAACAAAAGCAGAAATTTTAAATATGTAACTAATAAACTATGATTACAAGTACTTTAGTATATTACCTGTTGTTGAAATTGTAAACTATTTTTTTTTTTTTATTAATGTGCACTCAATAGTATTCATTATACAATAGACTCCCATATTGCTCGGTTAATATTTTCGCATTATAAGGAATCGTGCTATATGAGAATTTTTCTTAACTTATTTATGAATTATTATCAGTTTTTCTTAAGTTTACATAATACATATAATATATACTAACATACTTAAAATGATTACTCCTATGCCAACATTTATTTTCTGTATTATCGAATAGAATAGTATATTAAGAATAATAATTGAACTGTGCCAAGTTATAACTCTTTTTTAAGTCATGTTAGAAAAAATTAATCATACAAGAAAAGTTTGCGCTGTTCAAAAAGCTCCAGCATCCTATTTGCTAACTTTTTTCCTAAGTGCATTAGTGTATCTGCAAAGTGTGGTTGTATTGTTTTTTTTAAATGGAATAAAAATCCATATTTGCGGAGAAGCGTAAACAATCAATTGCGCTACAGCATCAATGTGTGATGTGGATTACTTTAATATTTTGAACGGAGCACAGTATCGGCATTTTCTAAAATTTACTTTACCTATTCTACTCGAAGACGTTCCGCTACAATCGCATTTAAGTCTAAAATATTACCAGGGAAACAGAGCACAAGCACATAATGCTTGAGTACTTACATTTTTAATCGAAACATATGGACAAAATTGATTTGGTACCCACAGCCTAACATCTTGACCACCATATTTGCCAAACTTAAATCCTTTCAGTTTTTTTTTGTTGGGATATTTATAAAATAAAGTGTACATGCAATTGACGACTTGAAGGAAAGAATTAGGCATTACTGTTCACTCATTACTACTCAACAACTCAGTAATGTAATGAAAAATACCAAGAAACGAATTAGAAAATATTTGGAAACACACAGTGAAATGTTTGAACACCTGTTATAAGTGTTCAAATAAAGTGAAATACTGATAAACTATTGTCTTTTCACTGACTTTCCTTATACACTTTAATTGCAGAATAGCTTATGGAATGTATTTGTGTAAAAAAAAGTAGGTGATTCTATTTAAAAAACAGTGTAACTGCACTTTGCAAATGTACTAACGCACTTGTGAAAAAAGTATGCGCATGGGACGTTGGAGCTTTTTGAACAGTGAAAACTTTTCTTATATGTTTTTTTTCTAACTTCACTTAAAAGAGAGTGATAGGTCAACCCTATTACTAGAAACACCCTGTATACACAAATGATTAAAAAAAAAAAAAAACTTGTGTGGATGTAAAAAAAATATTTATTTAAATGAAATATAAAAATAATGTAATTATGTAAGTTGGTAATAATAAAGAAAACAATATAATACTAAACTAAGGCAGATTTAATTCTTAAGTGCAGTTAAATCCTGTATTATTATTTAGCATGCTGTATAGAAAATTTAATTGTATGACAGCATTGACCACAATATCTGACATATTTTCAAAACTCGTGTTATATGTGAGTCTACTGTACATCTGAGTATCCAAGTAATAGGTACCAAGGAAGTCCTTATATTTGATTAAAGTATGCGTATATCATCAATAGATAAATAATGTAATGTTCTATATTGTGATTGATTCATTAGGATGCCAACAGTACCTGTAGACAGGACTAGGATAACATTTTGCACGGATGTGGAAAAGTCTGTCATCATGCATAATTTTGAGAAACGAGGTTGGACACAAGTTGGTCCAGAAGAAAACTGGAACTTCTATTGGTAATAAAACTTATATATATGAGTGTATCCCATATCAGAACTGCTAAACCTTCTAAAACCAAAATACTTTACAAAATTTAAACCAAATACTTAGAAATGAGTTTTTATTGAACACAAGTATTATTTTGACTTTATACTAACAGTATCATATCCTTGTTACTTAAAAAAACTCCATAATTATCGCAGGGCAGCCACTCAGTCGTGCCGCAACATCTTTAGCGTAGAGACTGGATACAGGATGGACGAGAGACAGTAAATAATACTCCATTATATTGCTAAATTGCAAAGTGGACTTGACGAAATCCACAATTATTTTGAGTTTTCCTTTCTTTATTTGTCCTTTAATTTTTGGTTGTTACCACTAAAGTTATTTGGAATAAGATCTGTTGCTTTAAGGTGAATTCCAAACCAATGGATCTACAACATATATATCACATGGGATATTATTGTAGACTCCTTCCCAAGTTCTTTCAGGATCATCAATCACTTTCCGAATTATTATGAGCTGACGCGCAAGGACCTTTTAGTGAAGAATGTTAAGAGGTACCGCAAAGACCTGGAGAGGGAGGGTAATCCTCTGGCGGAGAGGGCAGAAGGGCCTGGAAAATATTTGTACATGGACTTCATACCAGTTACCTTTGTTTTACCTTCGGGTACAGAATATATGACTCACACCTAGCTACTTATGTTTAGATAATCAAAAATTATTCGTAAAATACTAACTGCAGAAATTAGCATACTCTATTACACCACTGCAATTTTTTCTTTACTGCCCTTTTTTATTGAGTATTAAATTTAAACCTAGAACAATTTCCTAATTTTTCATCAGAATATTGTAATTATAGTTAATTAAATTTAATACGATAACAATTTTGTCATTCTTTTTGATTCTGATTGTTGGTAATTAATTATAATATCCATATCTTCTTTTCATTTCTTTTTACACTCTCTATTTATTAAACATTCTGTTTCTTCTCCAATGTGTTTAGTTTATACTGAACCAAGACATTTTTTTTTTGTAATATATAAGATTTTCAATCAAATATCAGATTACAATATGTTCGTGGAAGAGTACAGAAAGTCTCCACAAAGCACGTGGATCATGAAACCCTGTGGAAAGTCCCAAGGAACTGGAATATTTCTGATTAACAAGCTAAACAAATTGAAGAAGTGGTCACGCGAGGCAAAGAATCCTTTCAACCCTAATTTAACTAAGGAGACTTATGTTATATCCAGGTATTTATCCTACATTAATAATATTCTTCTTATATTACGTGTAAAAATAATTGTCGATAGTATATTCAAACCATTATATTAAATCATGGTTCGTACATATTTAAATACTTACATTCTGTTAAATTTATATTTTATATAAAATATAAACCATATAGTCGAATAAGCGTAATACACTTTCCCCAAATCCAAATTGAGCTAGATACATACAATAGACCTATCAAACAAAATTCTCTCTACCCAGTATCAAGTCGTTATTCCCTACTAGTATCGTAATTACATTTATTTTATACTGCTCCCTGAAAAACCATGAAAAAAATATCGGGGACATTCTATTAAATGGAATAATACATATTTGTGAATTTTTTTAAATTTTTGAAAAACATAACTCACATTTTTCAGACTGTTGGTACATATTCAAAATATATAAAATCCGCTATTTATTAATATTATTGCTGCAATTTTTTGTGTGTTTATATTCAAATTTCATAGTTTCAGCAGCTTGTTGTGATTATTAATGTCTAATTTTTCTAACTAACGAAGTGTGTAATGTTTTAAACCGGTATGAATTCTTCTATACACAAAGAAGCGATTTCATATAATTCATAAACTTATTTATTAAATGATCGTATGCAATTCCGGATACTTTCATATATATTCAGTGATGACAAACTTAAAACATTTGATATGTTGAAAAAGACATGCAATGAGCAATTAATCTTTGGGTATGTATTATATGTATAAAAAATTTAGGTTGTTAGATTTATGATATTCAAATATTGCTTACAAGTTATACAATATAACTAATCATATTCTTCTCTGTTTTACCACCTGACCATGTATATGATATGATCCTTCAAAATCTGGTATTACACTAATACGACTCAAGTGAATTTGAACAATAATAATATTCATACTTATTATTCATACATATTTATAATATTTTATTACAATAATCAAAAAGATATTTTGCGTTGTAGTAATTAAGAACATGGAAGATTTACTTCTAACAGGTAACTGTAACTCTTTAGCTTCTAATAAGTTTCGAGATTCTATAGTCAACTCATCAATAAAATCCAATCAACGAACTCACTTTTTTACTAATGAAAATAGAATTTTTATTAATATTATATAAGAAACCAACACATGTTTGAAGAACAATCCCAACATTCTTTTTACTACACAAATAAACGAAACGTTATGATAGATATGAATGTAGACATGTCCAACATTGCAGAACATTTACCAGACAATAACACTTACATTAAACCACAATAAAACTCCATCCCTGTAGCCACTGCATCTTTCAAAATTCTATTAGAGATGGGTCCACAAAGGCATAAACAAAGATCTTATTTTTAGGTATCTGTTTATTTCAGATTCTGTAATTGCTACAACATATGACTTACCAGAAATCCACCAAATTATCACTTCGTTAAGAATTTTATATCAATTAATTTTCCCTATCACGGGATAGCATGGCGTTTACATAACATGATTTCTAAACATATAAAACCCTTCAATAGCCATCCTACCAATAGTTTCGTCTTCATAAACAATATCAAATGTTTTCTTCATATACTGGAAAATTATTTTTTAGTCTCTTTTAATGCCATTTTATTATTCATCAATGCAACAAGTTAATTTCTGTTGAAGGCCATTAAATGCAATTCATTAAAAATCAGAAAAAGCAGGAAGATTCCATTAAATAAGTTTATGCTGGCCACCGAAATTATCACAAATTACACATTTTTTAAATTTAACAGCAAATACTATAAGCAGATTTTCGATCCACCAATGGGATCACTTTCTCCTATTTTGGCTAATATCCAAACTCCCAATCAAACCTATATTCTATTGTAGATATTTTGATAAAATTATTATTTGCGTTTTAGAAAACTCTATAGATAAAACTTTAATAAAAAAAATGTATCACGCACGACTACAGTTTATTTTCAGAACAGAACATAATGCTTTGACAAATTTTTTGGAGGTTACTCTTATAATACTGAATAACAAAATTATATTTTATTGGTTCGATAAACCTACAGTTTCTGTCAGGTATATTGAATTTCTCTCACCATCATGTTTCACATAAAATAAGTACAATAACTAATCTGGTGGATAGATCGTTACTACTTTCTAATCCTTAATTCCATAAAAAAAAAATCAAATTTATCCGCGAAGTTTTTTAGCAGAACTATCCAATAGATATTATATATAAGACCATCAAAAATAAAACCAATGGACTTAAAAACATATTCAATGCAGCTTCTAAGTTGCCAGATAAAAACACGAAATTTCCCATTCCTTACATAAGTTCCATGAATAATAAGTTGCAACATATCATTTAACAGTACGATTTTATTTGTTAAAGATAATGAACCCTTAACAAATAAAAATAAAGTCATATACAGAATTTAGTGTAAAGATTGTAACAGCAGTTGCACCCGATAAACCAAGCGCAAATTATAAATAAGTAAAGAATAATTTACAATTTAATGAAGAAATATTTACAATTTAAAGAATAACTCTACCATGACAATGTTACATCATAACAAAGTTAATTATAACTTTAACTTTGAAAATACCACTCTAGTAAACTAAAAATTGCATTATTACAAGAGACTTATGTCCGAAATGTTATATATAAAATCGTAAAAATTTGAGAAGGTAAGACGATAAAAGCCTATGGACAGCACTAGTTAAACAACCAAAGGATCTTAATTGGACATAAAGCGCATTTTTGTTTATGCTTGAATGACTGTGCATGCAGCGTGTAACAAATCAAATGTTTCAGGCCTATGATTGGTAGGCATAAGAAACCAATCATTGTAGTGAGAAGATGTATGTAAGTATAATAGAACATTGACATTTCCTTAGAAACATATTACAACTATATCTATTAGCTTAACCGCATCTCGTTAATCGAAATAAACTGTTTTAGTAGAAATTGTATATAATTTTATATTTTATCTTATTATCTCTTCTTTCATTTCATATAAAAGATAAATCACGCCCGATCAATGTACAAGTAGTTACCCAAAATTTACTCCCGGTATACAAGAAGGTAGTCAACGCATTTGAATAACTAAACATCGAGGCCTGCAATCATTTTGCAACTCTTGCTGACTATCAGTTTTAAGTAAAAGATCGAAGTGCACATATATTCATGGCATTTTGAACTTGAATTTCTGTATAATTATAAGTCTTGCTACAAGCGCGTTCATGTAGAAACGACTTTCAAAAAACTCCAACAATTAGTCCAGATAATGATAGCGCGACATGCACTTTTTACTCCACAACAGTTTTTAACTATTTAAACTGTTTGAAAACAGTAACTATTCCGTTAAGGTCGCTCTTCATGTTACCATGTTTCTAAAGAGGCAGGAAACACAATTTCTCTGTGTGCAGCTTGTTTTTGTAACGTACCGAACTGGCCACATCCCAGGTGCGTCAAGCAAGACATTTAAGAGCCAGCATAAAAAATATCGTTATTACCGTTTTTAATTTCAATTTTTTTAATCTGAAAATGTGTTAATCTTATTAGTGAGGTTTTGCTGATCAAAATCAGATTAAACGCGATATAATTACGACCGCATTTACTTATTTAATATTTATTCAGTAATTGATTTTATTAATTCTTTACTCGAATTATGAGTGTGGCTTGCTCGAAAATTACATAAAATATTGTGTGCACATTAAAATGTAAGCCATGCTTCTATAATTTTCATTAAATGAATAAGGCGCTGCAGCATTAATGATGCAGGAGACACTATTTGAGCAAGCTTAATGAGGAGGGAGATACCATTCGATAAATAATGCGCAAGCAGACACTGCCTCTGACATCACTAGTTCATGTGTAAGCGCAGACGCATATCTATATAAATAAAAATGTAAATGTTCCTTTAATCATCATTATAAACCTCCGAAAGATCGTCACTGATTGTTTTGAAATTTTGACACATCGTTGCATTCGAATACGGTTAAGTATGAAATGTCCGATTACTTAAAGCATCAAGTTTGGTACCCGATATCTCCGATATTTCACTTCGACCATCCGCCTTTTTTTTTTGTATTGAGAAGGAGTACCCCATCTGGCTTTCAGACGCATTCTTTTGTTTTTAATAGTACATGGTATTATTGTCTGGAGGTTAAATATTGTAAGCTATGGATATGTAAAAAATTCGCGTTATTTTCGAACATGAGTTCCATCGTGGAACTAATGCAACGCAGGTAAGTTGAAATGTTATCGAGGTATTTGGCAAGGATGTGGCTAATGGTTGTACAGTACGTCGATGGTTTGAACAATTTCGATCTAGAGATTTTAATCATCAAAATAAATCACGCAGGCAACCTGAGAACAAGGTGGATGACAGTCAACTGAAAGCTGTAGTAGAAGCGAATCCATCGGAAAGGATTCGTAAAGTAGCAAAAAGGTTTGGAGTTACCATTTCAATAATATCATGTCATTTGAAAGCAATTGGAAAAGTAAAGAAGCTGGATAAATGGGTACCACATGAATTAAGCGAGCGTCAGCAAAGGAACTGCTTCGTGGCTTTAGTCTCACGACTAAAAAGCTATTTATTTTTGCACTGGATAGTTATGTACAATGAAAAGTGGATACTCTTCGATAATCGCAAATGTCCGACACAATGGTTGGGCAACCATAAAACGCCAAAACATACCATAAACTCGAGTATACACCAAAAGAAACTAATGGTGTCTGTTTTGTGATTCAGCGCGGATGTTATCTGCTATAATTTTATGAGACCTGGACAATCAACAACGGCAGACCTCTACTGCAATTAGTTAGCAGAAACTATGAGGTAGCTGCAGATTAAGCAGCCGTGATTGATGAACAGGGAAAGACCAATCTTCCTACAAGATAACGCTCGACCACACGTTGCAAGATCTACGTGTTAAAAGCACTGGATCTAAAAACACTCACTCACCGTATTTGCCAGATCTCGCATTAACTGATGACCATTTTTTCTGACTTTTGGACAATTTTTTGCAAGGTAAAATATTTAATTCTCAACATGCGGTGGAAAACGCCTTTCGCGATTTAATCTCCAGCTACCCTCCAAATTTTTTCACTAGTCAAAATAACAATGTTGTATTGGAAGTTCAGACGCATATTTTAATTAATTATATTCTTGCCCGAAATATAATAAACCAAACTTTCAGTCTCAAATCAGACGTTTCATACTTAATGACCTAATACTTATTACATAAATGTGATATTTGTGACGGGTAAAATTATGCTTTTTATGAATTTGAATCGGCATATTTTCATCGGCACTATGACTGAAGTGTGTACTTATTGCAATGCTCTGAAGTTCAATGGAGAAACGAAAGAAATGTGTTGCACCGTCGAAGAAATTAAACTGCCTCAATTTGGAGAATCACAAGAGCCATTAAAAACTGCTTTCGGGAAATAACGCCTAATCAAAGCATTTCCTGTCTAACATAAGGAAATACAACTTATGCTTTCAAATGATATCATTCGGCGCAGAAATTGTAACCACTCAATTCATGCCAATCTTGAAAGTAAAAAGATAAATTTTCTCATATAGCCGGCACCCACCTTCCATCCCCAGATGGTCAACATAAATTCTTACAAATGTATTTCATTGGTGATCTCAATGATGAATTGAATGCATGCTGCGGAATTTCTACTGCCGTAAAAATATCTGTCATTTTCCAATTGCAATCTTTTTTACAAAAAAAATAATTTGATGCGTATGTTCAAACAGCAATTGACATGATGCCATCACAAGGTGGTTATTCATGCTGACAAAATGCCTGCTGGAAAACATATGCAAAGATTCAATGCTCCAGGTACAGACAAAGTGGCAATTGTTATAATGGGAGATCAATTCCAATCTAGAGTTACTGTTCTAAATGGGAAAAACGATCAATCAACAAAAGGAAGACTTACCAATGCTACGATGGCCTGCAATATCCAATCATTTTTTATGATGGTGTCGATAGATATTACTTCAACTTTAAGATGATAAATCCAGTCAGTGTTGATAAAACAAATAAAAAATACAGTACAATGAACTATCATTCATCCTGATTAATAATTTGATAGATTGCGGACAATCACATTTTGAAATGTTGTCAATTGTTTCACCAGTATATTGTAGATATGTATGCAAAAATTGAAGCAGAAGGTTTGATATTCATCCGTTTGAATCAGACTTAGTTTCACTCTCAAGGATAGGTTCATTTGCAAGATGCAATTATAAATGACTGTAATACAACTTATGTTGGAAGACTAATGATTGTGCCATATACAGGCAATCCACGATTTATGCATGAGTACACTCAAGATGCAATTGCATATGTTTGTCACTACGGGCGTCCGTACCTATTCATTAGATTCACATGTAATCCAGATTGGGAGGATATACAACAGCTCTTACTTCCCGAACAATCATAGGTGGATAGACATGACATCACAGTGCATGTTTTCAGGAAGAAGTTAAAATTGCTGATGGATTTCATGCTAAAACATAAAGTATTTGAGAATATCCACAAAAATAGAGGATTTCCAGGATATATCAATCTAGCTCTATAATAAAATCACTTTAATAGGAAATCGGTGAAGTAATATACGCTGAAATACCCAATGCCGACGCCGATAAGGATTTGCATGAAGTTGTGACGAAAAATATGATATATGAACTCTACGGTACAATAAATCCAAATACACCATGCATGGTAGATGGAAAATGCTCTAAGCGATATCCTTGAGTATTAGTATTCAACACAGTTACAGGAAACAATAGATATCTTTTAAACAGAAGAAAATCGACAAAGGATGGCGATAAATTGACAACCATACAAATTGCGAAATGGTAACATCGAAGTAGGTAACCAGGGAGTTGTTCCATATTCGTTTTTGCTGTTAAAAGCATACAAAGGGCACATAAACGTGAAATACTGTAAATCCGTTAAATCAATTAAATACATTTGTAAGTACGTGAATAAAGTTTTTGACATGCAACCAGAAAGAAGTGATACGAATGCACATTTCGATAAAATTGCACAGTATCAGGCTGGAAGAATCATAAATAGCAATGACGCTGTATGACGAAATCTTTCATTTTCCATACATAAACCAAATCTAGCTCTTGTTCACTTAGTAGTACACACTGAATCAATCATCTCTTCCGCGATCCCTGAAGGGGAGCAAGAAGTTGAAACACGACCGTGGCGCTGTTAGGCGACTGGGGCCTATTTAATACAATTAAATATGTCAACGTGTATTGTAGCAACCATAGTTATACATTTCTGCGCAGTCTGTAAGCACCCGCGTGTTGATCGTAGAGTCTATAAATATAGACTAATAGGCCCCAGCCGCCTGACACCACCACGATCGTGTTTCAACTTCTTGCTCTCCTTCAGGGGTCACGGAACAAATTATTGATGCATTGCGTACATCTAGAAAATGGACTATGCGTGTTCTAGAGTTGGTAAACCAACCAATCTGTATATCTATACAGGCAATGAAACAACGAAAAATATTGTATATCTATAAGCATTGCGAAAATAAATGTATCAGAAACGTGCGCTTTCTCTTTTTTTTCTTTTCCTTAAATTTAAACAGATTGAGAGCAACGCGTGACCGGGTACAGCTAGTTTGACATAAAATTAGATGCTCAGAGCAAAGGTATGAGATAACATATCAACCGCATAAAAATTAAATATTACAGTTCAATAAAATTTACGGGAAAGTTTAAAAACTTTGTTGCATTTCTCATAAATTTTGTATGATATTTGAGCAGATTTACTTTTTCATCCTAAAGATTTGCAAGATCCTGGAGGCCAAACTATTATGGTTATATGGCGCTTATAAGAAAATGTGGTCGTAATTATATTGCGTTTGGTTTCATTTTGATGGGAAAAGTCTTGTTAATATGTTAAACAAAATTTCAGATAAAAAAAAATATAATTAAGAAAGACATATTACTGCCTTAAAGTAATTTGTACTCCTATTGCCTACCACATTACACGCTTGACTAACTCCAAGGAAGATAATATATATGTAGGCTATAAAAGGCATAGGTGTATGAGCAGCTCTGCGAAATACACGAGGAAGCTCCAAGTGCGACGTTAATGGAACTTTTACTTGTAATTCAAACATAGTTCTACATCAGTAACCAAAGGGTAAATAATTTCAGGTGTACATGCTGAATCAATGAATAGTTTCAAGACCCTTCATCCGGTACAAAGAAAACATGGCATGAGAGAGAGACTGGCCCTGATTTAGGGATGATATGATTGACATGCGCGCAATTTACAAACAACGCTGAAATTTATAACTATTGTCGTTACTATACACTTTGACATATTTAATTGTATTATTTATAAAAACCTGCAAACAGAACATTATAGAATGGAATATAACTTATTGTAGTGGGTTGTAGGTCATACATGTGGTTTTTTTTTGTTCTTTTCTGTAAGGTGGGGAAAACCTTCAAAAGGCACTCTGCTGTATTCGCTCTGCAGGGCCGAATAGGAGACACGCTATCCATGGGTCATCCATGGTCCTGCCCTAGGCTCGTGGGACGGGTAGTGTGGGATTTTTACCCACTAAAAACCACCACTGTGCTTTCTCTAGCAGGCTGTCGGTGAAATGAAGGAGACCCCGGGAGAAGACTGAAATCATTACGTCTAAAGCCCCCTTCGCCTGCATTAGATAAAAAAAAAAAGAGTCCTGAAAAAGTGACTATAGTCATCTGTAGAGGAGGGGGGGGGAGTTCAGCCAAGCTTCTTTCCGCATGTTCCTCCTCTTCATTTTCTTGAGCACCATCCTCCGCAATTCCCCTCCTCGCGCCTTCCTCTTCGGCCCTCTGTAGCTCCAGCTGCCGGCCCTGATGCTCACTCCTGCTGCAGGGGCTCCCCCGCTCCAGGATGGGCAGGTCCTCTTCGGTGTCAGTTGACTCCCCTCTGAATCTCTGGCGACGTCCAACGCGCACACGAGCCCTCTCGGCACGTTCCTTGGCGGCTACGACCTCCTCGCGGAAACCTGATGTGGCGCGCCAGCCCTCGGGCAAGGCGATCATCGCCCCCAGGAGTGGTCATGCATGTGGTAGCAAATCATATAAATTTACTTGTATCTTCTTTCTCAATCGTATCAACCAACGATAATTTTGGTACTTTTTGCAGACCATCACAGTGTCCCTTTGATTAAATTAGAGCTTTGCATGAAAACGTGTAACAGTCTCAGTTCTTTGTTGGCTGGTACGTTTTGCGCTTGCCCCTTTTCTAGGGATGTGTAGCTCCAATGTTAAGTTTTAGTCAGTTGCCAATAGATATGCTTCGTCGTACTGTGTTTGTGGTGTCTCTCTTAACATTTCACATCGTGCGAATATGTGTGACGCCGCGAGATCCTATAACACGAAGGTGTACTGTTCCCTGTGTCTCTACATCGAGCGTCATTTCTGGCAGAGTTGCATTTAAGGTCTCCTTCCAAGCTACTCGAATGTTTCTTCGGACAATTGAAAAAGTATTTACCCAATTCTCCTGGATACTTGGTGGCTGCCTTCATATGACACTGGAAATGTTCAACCATCCCATTGACTGTTATATGGTAGATTTTAGTCCTTCAATGTTTAGTTCCGATAAGTTGTATGACTCTTTTAAAGACCTCGGATTTAAATTGTCACTCTCGTGGGATATTAACCCTTTGCGCTCCTATGTCCATTGTCGCTCGACAATGTATTTTTCTTAACCGATAATTTGCAAGTTTTATACACCCGAATCTAATAAACCCACGGCTCTCTTGTTTGTCCCTTCCGAACATTCCATCGGTGGTAGGATGTATACTATGTAATAGAATTCATACATAAATTCGAATCTAGATTCCTGTTCGTGAAAGAAATAAAACTGTTTGGAGCGCAAAGGGTTAATTGCTCGACCAGATGACGTGCCATGGTATCTGCAGAGATGTCTCCGAATAGTATTGCCTAGTTTCATGAATTCTCTTGTATCTCTGGCCATACGTATGTTTCAGTGATGAGATTCATCGTTGATTGCTGGGTGTGACAATCTTTGCAACCTTATAAAAACTTTTAACGTTTAACGTTGGTAGAGGTATCGCAAATGAGCTGCGCTACACAAACCGGTACGTGAATCTTTTCTTGTTTTAACTTTGTTTTCTGTTTGTCGACGATCGTTGAAAATTATATGTTGGTCCTCTGAGTATTTACCAGTTTTTCGAAGCTGACGATTTCGATGATGGCTTCAACACGGGGCAAAGGGTTTGTTACGATAGTATCTTTGCCCGCCATCTATCGCAGGTTCATCGTGTGTTGTGCGATAAACTCCAAGTATAGGGCCAGTCTTGGTGTGCTTTTTAGTGGGATTTGAGCCAAAGCGTAGATTAGCAGCTTATGGTCCATATACACTTGGAATCCTTCATTTGTTCCATCACCCCTGAAAGGCAGCAAAGAGAAGCTGGAATGCGACTTTGGATGCAAAAGTTTCTTCTTGAATGATATTTCTTCAATTTTTAAAGCTAACATGCTCCTTTTCCATCTCCTTATACTGGCAATAACTTATATTAGGTTCCGTAATATTATATTCATCTGGGACTTCCGGTTGGAGAGGAGTGTGCGCTACACGTGTGTGAAAGGTGGGGAGGAAAGTAATTAGATTGAGGTGGCATTGAGGAAAAGTGAGAGGTAGATGTGGAATGTGTGAGGATCAAGTGGGAAAGATAGAAAACGGAGAAAAACAAGAGGTTTGGTGTTAGACGTAGGAAAAGCTGAGCCGGGAGAAGAGGTTAGGGAGATCAGGAAGTTGCAGGAAGGAAGAGGGAGGTGCTGCGGTCGCGGTAAGGAAAGGAATGAAGGAGTAGTGGGAATTGGCGCCGGCAGCGGGGAGACAGGCGGCAGGATGAGAGGCAAAGAACAAGGGCAAGGGAGAAGAGAATACAATGGATAAATATGTCATAAAAAGAGAAGTGTGGAGCAGGGGATTGGAGAAAATAGTCACAGAGATAGATACACCAAAGAGAGATATGAAGGAGGAGATAAGGGCAATGAAGGCAGAAATGGAGAAGAGGAACGATAGGTGGGAGGAAGAGAGGAGGTTAAGAGAAGAGGAAATGGAGAAAGAAAGAGAGAGGTGGAGGATAAAAAATGAAGAGTGGGTGGGGAGAATGATGGACATGGAATGAAGGATGGAGAGGAGAGAGAGGGTAGAGAGGAAAAATAACATTGTTATAAAAGGAGTAACATGGAAAGCAGAGGGGCTGGGTCTGGCAGTGGAAGAATTTAATGCAGAACCTGGCGGTGGAAGTGGCGGTGAAAAAGGCAAGAAAGGGGGGGAGGGGGCAGAAAGGAAGTATCGTTATAGTAGAGCTGAATAGATGGGAGAGTAAGAACGTGATCATGAGGAAAAAGGGAGAGCTGAGTAGGGCCATATTTATAGAAGATGATCTGACAAAGAAGGAAATGGAAATGTAGAGGAGGCTAGGGAAGATAGCTAAGGAAGGAAGGGACGAGGGGGATAAAAATATGAAGGTGGGATACAGGAAAATATACATGGGAGGGAAAAGTGCTCTGAAAAGTAACAATTAATAATCAGTCCTTGCATAATTACTTGATTTAATCTTTTTAATCGATAGATGTTACGAAATCATTATCTGTAATGATTCTGATGCAAAAGTTTCTTCTTGAAGAGCATTTTTCCAATTTTCAAAGATATTTTGTTCTTCTCCTACCTTCTTAGACTATCAATAAGTTATATCAGGCTCTATAATGTTGTATTTGCACGAATGTATAAATAATACAATTAAATATGTCAATGTGTATTGTAATAACCATAATTATACATTTCTGTGCAGTTTGTAAATGGCGCGTGTATCGATCACAGAGTCTATAAATCTGGGCTGATTGGCCCCAGCCGCCTGACACCGCCACGGTCGTATTCCAGCTTCTCCTTGCCCCACTTGAGGAGTCGTGGAACAAATGAATGGGTCCTTCCAGATATCGCTGGTTGTATTTAGATTCCATTGAGCGCATAGTGTATAGCTTCATCAGTTGCGATTTTGTAGTCAAACGGCGTGGTGCATTTTGCTGCTGCTTTCGATATGAGATGTGTGGGGCGATGAGGGTTATTGGGATGGGTCCTCACTTCTCGTCCTCGTTCTTTAGTATCAAGTCGCGCAGCAGTAATGCCAGCAACGGTAACAGCGGTGATGACAGGAACGATAGATACTGCAATAATGACAATGCTACGGGACTAGGAGCTAGGTGGTGTAGTGTGCTATGACAATGCTACTACTAGGAGCTACGGTGGTGTAGTGGATAGAGGCTTAGACTGCCACGCGACAGACCCGGGTTCGATTCCCGCCCATCACCTCTGGTTTTTCTATGTGATATGGTATACCGTAGCTCTGGTGGTTCGGAATCCACCTTAAACAGTAGGTCCTAGGCCATATGACCTTAGCAGTCGGTGCCGAAAAATGAATAAAAAAAAAAAAAAAAAAAAAAATGACAATGCAATTGTATCATGTTGTGGACTGACTAGACGACTGATCCGGTAGATTGCTGGGTATCAATGTTGTCCTTAGTGGTTGAGTCTGTATCGCTGTAGATAAGGTAAATAATACAGCTAGTGATGCTTCGCTAGCTGAATATCGACGCGTGTGTAGGGTACCAGTGCAGCCAGTTGAGTCGGTATCTACTCTATGATGTGATGTTGTTCGCTTGAGGTGATGAGACTTGTATTATAGCCTCTGTACGCGCTATAGGATGTTATACATGAAAAGCATTACAAAAAGTAGTTAGTAGTATGTCTTGGATCTTGCAGAGCTGTCTTCTCACGTAGGCTTTTATTCTAATTTTCAGGCAAGAAGAATGCAACTCCCTGTAGTCGCTCGGGTTATTACGCGGTTGATGTTAGGCCGCCACATTATTTAATAATTTTTTTGAATGTGGTATAAAGTAAAACATGAAATACAGAATTTGACATTATACTCGGAGCAATAGCATACCGTGGACTGTCGGTAGGTGTATCTCAAATTTCCAAATAAAATATTGGATAAAATAAAAAAATCTGAGCATTTTTTCACTTTATTTCGACAATGAAATTAACATAGTAAGAATTACCCGATTTAGATCAAACGTGCACCGTTTTGTTTGATAACTTTTGTCCATTTGACAGCAGTTTCATAATTCCGCGATTGAAGAAGTTTTCGTCCCTCTTGGTGAAAAAACTTAACCAGCTTATTTTCACAAGTCTCTATTCAAGCCAGTTTTGTATCATCAAGAAAATTTTGCAAATACTTGAAAAGACGATAATCACTCAATACTAAACCTGGACTATACAGCGGGTATGATAGAACCTCCCATCAAAGCTCTCAGAGCTTCTGACATGTTGTTAAAGATGTGTACTTATTGGCCAATTCTGGTCACTTCTGGTCGATCGCCTGCTTCTATATGGTTAGTTGTTGACAGTAGAGGTTCGAATTGAATGTTTGGCCTGATGGGAGCAGCTCATAGTGGATGGTTTTCTTCTAATCTCACCAAACACACAGCAGAACCTTCTTGGACGTTAATCCGGACTTGGCGATTGTGTGGGCTACCTCACCACGATTGGACCACGATCTTTTTGGCTGTTATTCTTGTATGTGACCCATTTTTCATCGTCAGTCACCATCCGATTAAAAAATGGGTCAATTTCGTTACGTTTCACAAACGAGTCGCAAACATCAAGTCGGTCCAAAAGGTTTTTTTTGCATCAATTCGTGTAGTATCCACCCATCGAGTTTCTTCATAGTACCAGCCTTATGCAAATGCTTCCAAACGGTTTTCTGGCTAATCTTCAATTCCTGGGCAATGGAATAAGTAGTTATATGCCGGTCCGACTCGAAGATTTCTATGAAATTCGAGTTTTTTGACATTTTTGACCATTGGCTTACCAAAACGTGCCTTATCTTCGGCGTCCATATTACCCGAACAAAATCGTTGAAAGCACAGCTTTGCTATTGCATTCAATATTGTATTGGATCCATAAACAGCACAAAATGTTGGCCGCCGCCCCGCCTTTTCATCTTGGTTATAGTGTTACTGAAGAATGTATCGAATTTTCCCTTTTTTTTATCTCAATTTTGGGACTCTGTAACACACAATTGGCTTCACCAAACACAAGATTGACAAAGAATTTGTTTTGAAACGCAATGTCACCTTGAAATCGTGGTATAGTATGATCCGATGCAATGTATAGATCGTGAGATATGGTTCACTAGACATCTGACGAAAAAACGCACAGAACTTTTTACTTCACCTAATACAAAGATTCGAAAAAAGACATGGTTGTCTTTATGATTATAAATAATAGATTATCCATTTTTGCATCTTACACTCAACAAAATGGACTCTTAGTATAATATCCTGATATAATGAGTGAAAGTTAAAATATGTTCAATTTTTTTTTTTTTAATTAGTTTTTGACATTGACTGCTAAGGTCATTTGGCCTAGGACCTACTGTTTAAGGTCAATTCTGAATCACTTACAGTATACATATGAAATGGAAAAACCAAAGGTGATAGACGAATTTCGAACTCAGGTCTCCTGTGGGGAAGTCTGAGCCTTTATTCACTACACCACTGTAGCCCCAACGGCATATCTGTACTTCATTTAGCCACTCGCCGCACGGTTTTACCATTGCGCCAGATATCAAGCTGAACAGCGTAGACAAGTAATCAATCGTTTGCTTCTGGACCCCTCAAGGGAAGCAACAAAAAGTTGGAACATGACCGTGACAATGTTACATGGCAGGGACCAATTTATGGACTTCATGACATGTGCGTGATTTACAAACTGTGCAGCAATGTGTAATTTTTGTTGTTATAACATACATTGATATGTTTGATTGTATTATTCATGAATATATATCATCACAACATTATAGAACCTAATATAACTCATTGTTTGTATAAGAGGGTAGGAAAAGAAAGGATTATCTTTTAACAATGAAAAAATATCTTTTAAGAAAAACCTTTTGCATCATTGTTACACCGATTGAATATGTCGCCATATACCCGAGGAGCGATAGTTGTAAACGCGAATGTTGATAACAGAAAGAAGTAGTGCAAGAGTGCATGTTGTGTTTTTAACTTTGGCGTTGTGTTTCTTGTTCTTCAAAGGCACCCATGAATTTGTCTGTCAGCACTCGGCGCAACAAGAGTTATTTCGTATAATAATTTAATAATATTAATTGACTAATCAATTGTTCCAATTTAAAATAAATTGCGGTTCTGACTACAATAAGTCAAATTTGCAATACAATATTATAAATTGCGAATAAAACCGTTATATAAACAAAATTCATCAATGAATGTGAAATCAAGTAATTGCGTGATTCGAACTGCGGACCGAATTAATCGCTTTTTTTCAGAGCTACTAGTATAATGTACTTTTTTTCAAGACTATACAATGGTACTTTTCAGATCTGGGATACGGTTTTTGTCAGCATTATAACTTATTTTATATCGGAACAATCGGTTATGCAATTAGTATTACGTAATCGCTATACATAGTAATGCTGATAAGTAATTTTCTTTTTAAAAGGCATTTTTTCTATTTTAAAAGATAATCCATTCTTTTCCTGCTTATTTAGACTGGCAATAAATTATGTTAGATACTATAGTATATTCGTACGTTTCTATGAATAATACAATTAAATACGGCAATGTGTATTGTGACAACTATAATTATACATTTCTGCACAAGTTTGTAAATGGTGCACGTATTGATCATAGTCTATAAATCTGGATCAATTGGTTCTTGCGGCTTGACTTCGGTACGATCATATTACGTGTTCTTATTGCCCCCCTTGAGGAGCCACTGAAAAAATCATTGTTTCTTTGTGTATCAGGGACGTCGTATTCCAACGCAGCCAAACACGAATATGTCATATTAGAGACAACGTGGTAGACCGAATGAGGCAAACATAAATAAGTAGTGTCACAGACATTGCAAAGCTGTTCAGGATACACGCGACATACACTGAATTTCCTTCACCGCATCGGACCTATTCAATTTTTGTAAACTGTATTAAGACGATGATATTCTTCAATATCTGTTAACTTATAAATAACAAGAAAGATATTATTAATTTATTATTCACTTGAAAACAATAAATCTTTCGTACTTAATGATCGAATCGCCTGCAACCCTTTGTGGTGCCATTGGTGCAATGGGAGGCTCATCATACACATGAGCTCTGCCTTGGTGGTATCACTTTAAAAATATATAATTGGTCGGGCGAGAGCGACAGCCGGCGTCCGCACCCCCTGCTGGCCTTATCTACCCCTCGGCATGCATGACCTACGCGCTCGTGAGCCCGCCCTTCAACTTCTTGCAGCATAACCTGCTCGCAGAAGAAAATCGCGGCGCGCTATAACCTCTTACTGGTTAGCATCGCGCGGAAGATAGCTAGCAGCGAGAGGTCCTCTCCTACTTCGTTTTCCAGGACACGACGCTCGCACGCCCACGCTGAGCAAAATTTTAGCGTGTGCTGCATCATACCCCGTGCTTCGGGGATGTCGTGGCACTACGTCATCCGTTCCTTCCCGATCCGACACAGGTACTCATCAAAGCAACCATGTTCGGTGAGCACCTGCGTCAGACATCCCAGGTCCTGTCCAGTCACTTCTCAAGGCTGTACAAAATAATCGCGACAGCGCGCTGCCTTGCATTGGTGGGCACGAAGAGGCGACGCCACCACTCCCTCTCAGCGCCCTGCCATACTTAGCACCTTACGGTCGTCACATCGATTGCTGGTTCCGACGTGGGCATTCTCTGCACAGGTGTGATCGTCCTTGCAGTCCCTTATGATCCGCGCTATTAGAACTCAAATCGTAAGGCAAGGTATTAAGAAGGGAGAACGGAAATAGTGGAATTCGGAAAGGAGGGAGGTGGAAGAAGAGGTGAAAAAATTGCTGCAGGTTGTAGAGGGGGAGGGTGAAAATACGGCGACACAGGAGGGAGGTTGCGATGGAGAATATAAGAGAAATAAGAGGGTGGTAAGGAAATAACTGAAGAGGTGCAGAAAGTGCAAGAGGGAGAAAGGGGATTATTGTAGAGGAAATAAGGAGTGTGGGGAGTTATGCAGGAGAAAGAAGGAAGAAGTCCGAGAGGGTGTCGAAGACGGTGAGGGAGGTGAAAAGCCAACAGCATGTGTAAGAGGTGATAAAGAGGGAGAGGAAAAGAAGGGTAAAAGAGAATAAGCAGATCAGTATGGAGGAGTGGGATAAGCATTTTAAAGTGTTCCTGGATGGGTTGGAAGAGAAAAGAGAGAAATGAGAAAGCAGCTAATGTGTGAGGGGATGTGAGAGGCGGTTGAATTTGAAAGGGGGAAGTGAAAACTGTCCTTATGAGGTTTAAGGGGGGAAAGGCGGTAGGGATTAATGGAATCTCGAATGAAGCCTGGATGCTGGGAAGAGACGAGAAGAAAAGAGGTATTATCCGAAGTGTGTGCGATGGGGTGAAAAGATGGAATAGTGGTCCCACCAACAAAAAGGAAAAGAGTGTAAAAGCAGGTGGAGGAGCACAGGAGAATTCATTTGACGATGTCAGCATACGAAGTGTATGCAGTGATGCTGGAGGAAAGGCTGAGAAAGCAGATAAAGGAGAAGTGGATAATACTGGAGCGGCAGACAGGGTTTAGGAGGAGGAGGAGAATAATGGGCAACATTTAGGTCTTAAATTTCCATTCGGAAAGGCAGCCAAAAAGGGGGAGGAAGGTGTTGGCAGTGCTGATGGACTTCAAAGCGGCATTTGACCTGGTGAATAGAGAGGTGGGGGAGCAGAAGATAGAGGAAGAAGGAATAAGCGAGTGGCTGAAGAAAAATGTAATAAAGGTGTATGGGGAGACGAGTTGTAGGATGAGAGTGAAGAAGTGTTATGGAAAGAGATTCTGGATGGAGAGGAAGTTAGGCAGGGTAATCTTAATTGTAGACATGGGAAGGGTGTTGGACAGGCACTGGATTGGTGAGATAAAGATTGAGGGGGAGGGGGGATGAGTGTGCTAGGATACACGGATGACATGGTGCTGTTGGCTGAGGATGAAAAGGAACTGTCAGTGGCTGCTGAAAAGGCTGGAGAATTATGTGGAGGATAAAGGATTGAAGATGAACGTAGGGAAGACAAGGGTGATCAGGTTTATGAGAGATGGGGGAATATGTAGGAAGGTGAAATGGTGGTGGAGGGAGAAAAGGTTAGAGGAGGTGAGGTAGGCGGTGTGCTTAGGTTATAAAATGAAGTGGTATGGTGGACAGGGAGTACAGATAAGAGAGAGGGTGAAGAGGACTATGGGAGTTATGGGTGTGGTGTGAGGGATAGAGGCTGGATAGACGAATAGATGTGAGCAGAGACTGTGAGAGTACGGAGTATGGCTCAGGCGAGCCACGTTTAGTAAATGGTGGAGAGTCAGTCCGAGTATGGCAACTGCGCAAGTGTAGGACATGAACAGAGTGAGCAGAGCTTAGAGATACGCGGTATGGAAGTATGGCGAAGACTGGGCGCTCTCTGTATCCAGCAGGGGGGGCGGGGCATTAAAGGAGCAGAGTCCTCGATGTACCTTGTAAGGGTAATTGTGAATAAAGATTTATCTGGAATGTTACGTTCACACGTTTCTATAAATAACACAATTATAATATGACAATATGTATTATAACGACCGTGCATATACATTTTGCTTAGTTTGTAAATTGCTTGCATATCTATAAATACTCTATACTCTATAAATCTAAACCCATTGGTTTCTGTCACTTGACAGCGCACTGTCATATTTCAACCTGTCCTTACTCCCTTAGAGTGGTTGTGAATCAAACTATTGATTCCTTCTGCACTGTATTCATCTGTACCATGTAATATTAATATCATGTTGCTCTCAGTATGCATTATAGTTTTCTTTAAGTATTTTGATCACAGGTATATAGACAAGCCACTGTTAATAGGCGGTAAAAAATTTGATCTTCGTCTGTACACCCTGGTGACATCTTTCCGCCCGCTAAAGGCATATCTATTTAAACTTGGATTCTGTCGCTTCTGCACTGTTAAGTACGACACAAGCATTCAAGAATTAGACAACATGTACGTGCACCTTACGAATGTCTCCGTCCAGAAACACGGTGTACGTGGTTTATTGTAAATGTATATATGTACAGGTAAATGCATACACATATGTGCGTGGGAGTGTATAGGTAGATTCTGTTCAACATTTTTATAAACAAACTCTAGCTTAGGAAATAATTAAGTATAAAACTTCAAATGACATAAATGTATATAGGATGTCAGATGCAACTAAAACATACTAAATGGTTGGAAAAAGATGTTATAAATTAAAGTTAGATGATATAAGACTGTGCATAATATGCAACCAATTTTATGCACTTTTGTGCATTAATGCCTCAGAAAAATGCAGCTGCACTTTATTTTTTAAATAGAAACCTATATCTTTTATTGCACGAGTCGATGCAATTTCTTGTGTTCCACATAAAAGTGCTAACATACTTATGCCCTAAATTCGTCTATGAAGAAGTTATCGACGAAGCTAATAGCTCTCTGAATTATTTCGGTCTGTCAAATGTTCCAGAGTACCTAACATTAGAACAAGCTTTTCGGCTGTTCTCCATTATAGCCCAAACACTTTTCCATCCACTTCTTGACATTGCAAAACACATTTCTTATGTATTTTTTCGCAATTTGGAATATTTATTACTGAATGTGTTGTTGAAATTCCTTAAACCACTTCGTTCTTAATGGACATCTTATGTCGCGACGATGAAACTGTTCCAAAAAGCTCACAGTGTGTTCTCACACGACTGTATGTTTCCTTTTCTTTTTAATTCATTTTTTGGCACCGACTGCTAAGATCATTTGGCCTAGGACTTACTTGTGTAAGGTGGGTTCCAAACCACCAGAGCTACGGTATGCATATCACATAGAAAAATCAGAGGTGATTGGGCGGGAGTCGAACTCGGGTCTGCTGCGTGGCAGTCTGAGCCTCTATCCACTACACCACCATAGCTCACACTTTATGTTTCTTTTACGGTCCCAAAGACGTGTAAACATATGACTTCATGTAACGCTACGGACAACATATTTCGCGTGTTCCATTATTAAATTAAGAGCTTAAAATAGAAAAACTGTTTACTCTGAAAACAGTGCAGGAAATGAAAAACATTGATTTGAGAATATTCGAAATTTTTTGTTCCCCCGTGTGATAGAATTTAAAGCAGAGACCTGCACATAATACAATATCGCAATTTATAAATTTACAATATCACATAATGCAATATCACAATTTCCTTTCCTGTACTGTTTCGGAATAAACAATTTTTCGAATTTAAGCTCTTAATCTAACAATGAGGCACGTGAGATATGTTGTCCGTGGCGTTGCACGAACAAAATCGCGTCATTTCTTTACACGCTGTGGGATCGCAGAAGAGATATAGCGTCACGCGATAACACGTCTGTAGGCTTTTTGAAACAGTTTCGTCGTCATGACATAACGCGTCCATGAGAATGAAGTGGTTAAGATTAGTAATGACGTGTGAATGCATCCTATCTTTTAGAGAACCTTATAAAAGGAATTTGAGTGGTGTGAGGTTCGGTAATTGTGTGGTCATAAGATTGGTCCACGTGTACCACCCATTTCGCTGCAGAAGTTTCCTTTAAATGTTTGGCAACTATCTGTGAATTGTGTATTGCAGCACTGTTTTGTTAAAAGTACCTCATGTTTTGCCATTTACTCAAAGGAATCTCTGCATTGCGTAAGACAACTGGTAAATTGAATTCCAAAAACTTTAGGCACCTTTCATCGGTCAATGTTTCATTAAAAAAATGTGGACTGTTAATCCATTTGTCAAAAATTCCACACTAAACATTTATGATTCTTAGTATGCTTCCTGAAACATGGATTTTTAGCGAACTATGCTGTCCACTATGATGAATGAACATCCCATTGTTTGTGAATGTCGCCTTGTCTATGCAGAGAATTTGAAGTACATTTTCATTTTCCTGATTACGTTGTAAAAAAATATCTGCAACAGTTCATTTTTTGCCCTTCATCTCAGAATCCGTTGGACCGAGGATTCGGAAATTACACATTCTATAACCACATCTCTGATAGACATATGTGAATTTATTTCGAGGATTGCTAGCACCGTTATCACACTACCTTCATTTTCAGCAATTGCTTTTGACACATTTTGTTTTGATTTGTGAAAGGAGCCATATGGATGTAAATTAGACTCCAGTTTGTAAAAATACAAATGCGAGGGCTGTTGCTGATTGGGATATGTCTCTTGATGCAACTTTGAAACTTTGGTAGTATTTTGATTGCACTTGCTAAACAAAATGAATATGCGGCTAATGGTCTCAGTAATCGATGCCGCTATAAACATAACATACATACATACATACAAAATGAATATATCAACTACAGCACTGTTTGTAAATACCAAGATTTTGAAACACTGAATCGCCAATCAATATCACACGAGCAATAAATAGTCACTGATGGATATCTTAATTTGGTAACTGGTATTAGCAGGCGATAAATGTTTACAAACATTGTAATGGAACATAATGTATCTAAGTATTCTGGAACACTTGCAGAGAGACCATAACAATTCGGAAAACTTTTAGCTTCGGTTACTTCGTAACAAATAAGTTTTGAGTATAAGTATATTAGTGCTTTTATGTGGAGCTCAAGAAACTGCATTTACCGATGCAGTCAGAAATATAGGTTTCTATTTAAAGAAAAAAAGTTTAGTTGCATGCTATGCACCGTCTGATACCATTTATCTTTTACTTATAACATTTATTCCCAACTATTTAGCATTTACAGCCTGTTGTGTGCAACATCTTGTATAACAATATATATGTGCATCTGTATGGCATGCTTGCGGTATGTAAACTTCAGGAGGAATACAACAGCAAGCATGGTGGAAAACTGAGTGTACACAACTTGCGCTTGTACTTGGAGAGCACACGTGGACAGGATGTCACAGAAAGACTCTTTGCAAATATCTCATGGTGCATTGTGCACTCTTTGAAAGCTGTGGCTCCAGTGATGGCTAATGACAGACACTGCTTTGAATGCTATGGTTATGATATAATTATCGACCAGGAGCTGAAGCCGTGGCTTATTGAGGTACCACATAATGACATAATATTTATTTAAATGCAAACTTGTTCTTATTATAAATTCAGTCAAATAGTTTTATTGATTTCGATCATAATCATATGAAACACTCTCAAAAATAACTACAGTACAATAAAAACTTTTCTTAAATTAATTTCTGTAAGTGTTAATTCAGTAATTAATCTCTTCCACTATTACTCTAAGCCTGACTTGAAATATTGATATTGAACCAAATGATTACATATTTGGGTCCGCTTTCAGAGCATCTGTATTACTTGTTTGGCTTTACTTCAGGGGCTACTACACTGGGCATTTTGGCGTTCAGCAAGTAAAATTTTTGCATAGTGGAAGAGGGTAACCAGTAATAAAAAAAATGAAAGCAATTTTAATATATGGCAACTTATAATATAAATGCTTTATATTATACATGCTATAATATAAATGCTCAATATGATATCTGCTTCCATGTTATTATGCGTTTATTAATACTGTCCTGTTTTGACATAGTGTGTTAGTAAACTATCAGTTAATTAAACTTTAATTACCATTGGCTTCACATTAATATTATATGCAAACAGGTAGTCAAAAGTATCATGACAGATGATACAACCTATATGCAATGCTAATAGCAGAAAAGAACATTTGCATGAAATATTTGAAGATGAAAGGATTAATAATTACTTGGCTTTTTAGGTCAATGCATCACCGTCATTGACTTCTACAACAGTTAATGATAGGATATTGAAATACAAGCTGATCGATAATATCATAACCTTGGTTGTACCGCCAGATGGTATTCCCCAGTGAGTTTATTATTACTACAAACTTTTAATTCTTTGCAATATACCGTGATTTTAAAGTAATCTTTTTTTTTTTAACATTGGTGAAATCTTGGCCTCTCCAGCTCCCTGAAACGGCAAATAACACATTACGGTGCCCCCACATATCAAAGTAATCCTACGTGTGTCTCCTTTATCAAAAGACAAAGAAATTGACAACATCACATATTCTGTATTCCGTGATATACAATGAAAATCAGAAATAGTTTAATAGGTTTCTTTGATAAATTGCAATAATCATGAAAAAGTTCACGTAGGTAATGGATTAGGAGGCAATTTTAATGTGGCCACTGTTTTTTGGTTTTCTTGCAGGGTTAAATGGAATAAATGTCCAATGCCAGACGCACTGGGAAATTTTGAATTACTATTGGACGAAGAAGTACTCGAGCTAGAGGAAAAAGTACATACAACTGGGAAATACCGGAACTCTTCTACAAAATAAAGAATTTTTAATCCAAAGATAAATTTGAATCAAAAATAATTACAACAGGATTGCATAAACTAATAATTCTTCTGTCAAATAAAAATGTGTTTAATTATTAGGATCTTGAATAAATTTTTGCTGCATTTTTGTAAAAGTTAATGCTTTATTTAAAGTATATGATAAATGCATGTCAGTCAAAGTATTGCCCATCATCAGAAAAACAACACGTCTTTTGAGGCTATCGAAGAATCAGCCCATTTTCTGGTATCTTTCTAAGAATGGAAGCACTGCTCAGCCAGTCCATGTGCCATCAAATGGAATGAGTTATAAATGAAAGGGGCTATGTCTTGTGAATGCGGTAGGTGGGCCAGAACTTCGCAATTATGCATTTCCAAGTTTTTAACGGTTTTGCAATATGTGGCCGAGCGTTATCATGTAACAAAATCACCTTGTATCTCTGCTTGTATAGCGCCGCTTTTCCTTTGGGGTTTGGTTCAAACGCATTAATTGCAATCGATAGTAATCCCCCGTGATAGTTTCGTTTCGTTTGAGCAGCTCATAATAAATTACACCCTGCTGATTACTATAAATGCAAAGGAAAAGTTTCGAACCATAAATATTTGGCTTTACGGACAAAACATAGCCAAGCTTACGCCACGATCTTTTACATTTAGGGTTATCGTACTGTATCCACTTTTCATCGCCAATCGCGATATGATGCAGCAAACCTTTCCTTGGCTGCCAATGAGCAGCAATTCACACGTGAGAAAACTCTGATATTTCTTCGACGGCTTCAACATATACGGCACCCTATATCCTTGCATACAGATTATTTCTAATGCATTCAAACGTTTCGAAACTGTTGTATCGTCTACTCGTAGAATTAAGAAAAAAAAAAGATGTTATTTACGCTATGGCGAACTAACATACGCTAAAGTACAAGCTTACCAATAGGACTTCCTAGTAGATGTATTACCATCTGAAATTATATGCACATAGTTCTGGTAATACCATTTGTTAGAAAACGGCAGAAATTTATTCAATGTCCTAATATAATGGACTTCTAATGTACAAAATATCCTTTTACATATTTTAAATTTCCTTCAGATACATAACTTATAATATACATAACTACATTTCTGTTAATATAAGAGTAATAAAGTTCATTATAAACGAATCTAACAAAATTTTATTGAATAGAATTACTTGTTAATTGAGTTTTTAGTACAATTTCTGAATGTGATGCCCAATACGTTTTTTTAAAACTAATTTATCATTAGTTAATTATTTAGGGCAAGACACATTTTAGATAATTGTATTATCAGTCTTAGTAATTTACATAATAAAATATAATTCTTTCATGTATGATTATATAAAATTGTCAAAAGACCCATGACTCTTGCCTTGAACGCAATTTACAAACTGCACAAAACTTAGAATTATCAACAGTATAAAGAGATAGGACAGGAGTATAATATTGTATTGTGAATTTTTTTCACACCTATGCGAATTAATAGAATGAAGATTAAATCAAGTAGGTGCTCGACATGGATGGTGGACTAATCTCTTTTTTCCAGAAATATAATGTACTTTTTCCAGAGCCGAGCAACGGGTCTTTTCAAAGGAATGGTAGGGTTCCTGTCAGAACCACAATTTATTTTACATCGAAACAATCAGATAATCAATTAATGTTGCGAAATTTTTGTATGAAACAACTCAAATGCAAAAGTTTCTTCTTGAAAGACATTTTTTCAATTTTTAAATCTAAAACTCTGCTTTTCTATCTCCTTATACTGACAATAATTTGATTCCATAATATTATATTGGCCTATTTCTATGAATAATGCAACTAAATATATCAATATGTACTATATGTTATGTTACTATATGATTATAAGTTTAGCACAATTTGTAAATCGCGCGCATATTGATTGTAGAGTCGATAAATTAGATCCAGCCAGTCCCTGTTGCTGGCACTTCCACAGTCGTATTCCACCTACTCCTTGCTTTCCTACAGGGGCGATGGAAGAAATTAATGATTCAGCATATACATCAAATTTAGTGCCATTGTGTCTGGTATACGCACCAAATCATTAATACGAGAAATCATTATCTATAATAATTCTGATGCAAAAGTGTCTTCTTGAAGGGCATTTTTCCAATTTTATAAGAAATTTCGTTCTTTTCCCACCTTCTTAGACTATCAATAAGTTATATTCGGCTATATAATGTTGTGTTTCCACGTTTTTATGAATAATGCAATTAAATATGTCAATGTGTATTGTAACAACCATAATTATACATTCCTGCACAGTTTGTAAATAGCGCGCGTGTCGATCACAGAGTCTATAAATCTCGATTAATTGGCCCCAGCCGCCTGACACCGCTACAGTCGCTGTGTACACACCGAATCAATAATTTGTTCCTCGACTCCTGCAGGGAGGCAAGGAGAAGCTGGAATGCGACCGTGGTGGTGTCAAGCGGCTGGGGCCAATTCGTCCAAATTTATAGACTCTGTGATCGACATACGCGCTATTTACAAACTCCGCAGAAATGCATAATTATCGTTGTTACAGTACACGTTGTCGCGGAACAAATTATTGATTCGGTGTGTAAGTAGCGCGCGTGTCAATCACAGTCTATAAATCTGGACCGTTTGGCCCCAGCCGCCTGATACCGCCACGGTCGTATTCTAGCTTCTCCTTGCTTCCCTTGAGGTGCCTGGAACAAATTAATGGGTCCGTCTGTATAGTAGACTGAATATTTGGGTGTATATAGAATATGTAATGGCATAATCCACTAACCAATGACAGCTTGCTGCACACTGACATTATCATCGAATCATTGAATCTAGAGCTGAATAACTCACTTGCGTTATCGACCGAGACATCTTCACTTCTTTCGACTCATTTCAGTTCCGTTCGAATTATGTAATTTCATTCAACATTTTAATTCCGTCGAAATCTTCTTCTAAATATAAGTGTCGATCTTCACAACATGTTAACAAATATTCAGCATTTAAATGTCACTGACATCGATGCAAATGACCAGAATATTTTTACTTTTCTATATATGAATGAGATTGCAAATTTAAATTATGAATATTTATTAAAATATTTTGAAGATCTGCACCTGACATTTGGAAAGAGATTTCAACAGATATAAAATGTTTAAAGAAATTTACATGTTTCGGTAAATAACACAAGCCAATTATTTGGCTCTAGATCCGAGTAATTATATTGTAAAAAACAATCTTTTGGAGACATATCCAAACCTGTTACACACTGAATCAATGATTTGTTCCACGCCCCTGAAGGGGAGCAAGAAAAGCTGGAATGCGATCGTGGAGGTGCCAAGTGGCAGGGACCAGCTGGACCTGGTTTACCGACTTTACGGCCGATATGTGCGCAATTTACAAATTGCGCAGAAACTTATAATCATGTTCGGTGTAAAGGAGCTACGGTGGTGTAGTGGATAGAGGCTCAGACTGCCACGCGGCAGACCCGGGTTCGAATCCCGCCCATCACCTCTGGTTTTTCTATGTGATATGTATACCGTAGCTCTGGTGGTTCGGAATCCACCTTAAATAGTAGGTCCTAGGCCATATGACCTTAGCAGTCGGTGCCGAAAAATGAATTTAAAAAAAAAAAAATGTTCGGTGTAATACATATTGATATATATTGTTGCATTGTTCATAGAAACTGGCAAAGATAATATTACGGAAACTAATATAAGTTATTGGCAGTATAAGGAGAAGAAAAATGAGGGAATCGGCTTTTTTTAAAAACTCTTTTTTCGGCACTGACTGCTAATGTTATTTGGTCTAGGACAGTGGTCGGCAAACTTATTAGCCAAAGAGCCAAATATGAACATTACAACAATTTAAAAAAAAACTGGGAGCCAAATCTGCTTGTTTAGTAAACTTTTATCACACTAAATTTTATTACACTGAATAAAACTAAATTTCATACTTAATATTTATTAATGCTAACAATGTGCTTGCATTTCCTTGGAAAATTTGATTAAGTCAGACTTGTATGTTGTTGTTTTTAATTTGAGGCATGATTCCAAGTTCTCATCAATAAGACGACTTCTCAGTTTATTCTTGATAATGTTCATGTTCATGTTTATGTAAATAAGATGTAATTATTTTTTACCAAGTTCATTTTAAATGAAAATATAATTGCGTTTTCCGTGGATATTTTTGCCAGAGCCGCACTTAAGGAGTTAAAGAGCCACATGCGGCTCTAGAGCCGCACTTTGCCGACCACTGGCCTAGGACCTACTGTTTAAGGTGGGTTCGAACCACCACGGTATACATATCACATAGAATAACAAGAGATGCTTGACGAGATTCGAACCCGGATCTGCTGCGTGGGGCTGCTGCAGTACACCACCGTAGCTCTGATATTAGCTTTAAACATTAAAAAAATATCCTTCGCGAAGAAACTTTTGCATCTTAGTTACTTCGTATATCTTCCTAACATCAGTTGTTCCGCCTCATTTTCCATTTTCATATACTGCCAATAACTTATATTAGGTTTCGTAATATCATATTCGCCACTTTCTATAAACAATGCAATAATATATATCAATATGTATTACACCGGGCATGATTATAACGTTCAGCACAGTTTGTAAATCGCGCGCGTGCCGGGCGTAGAGTCAGTAAACCAGGTCCAGCCGGTCTCGGCCACTTGGCACCTCCACAATCGCATTCCAGTTTCTTCTTGCTCTCCTTCAGGGGTCGTGAAATAAATAATTGATTGAGTGTGTATGTCGAATTATATAACGCAAACTACGTAAACATTCTTAAAGTTGATGAGCCATCTACGGCTAATTCTTTAGTTACACATAATGTAGTCCCAGCGACGTTAGTGGTTGTATATAATAACACTGTAAAAAAAGTAAAAGTGTAAGTGTCTTTTTCGTAAATTTATTGTATATAAACATAAAGCAAAATATTATCAAAGTTACCAAAAAATAAGTAAATAAAAGAAAGTATATAGTATTGAACCATCGACTTTTCTTTCAAATTACCGTCTATTCGAACAAGCTGGAAAACATCGTTAGGCTGCCTCGACGTAAAAATAGCAGAAGAAAAATAAGCAGCACAAAACCGCACAACCATGATGGTATTCAAACGGTTCAGATTTATTGTTTTTCTTACACGAAACCGTTTCAAGGAAAGACGTAATATTTGCTGATAACTTTTTATTCTAAATATTTTTTGTACAATTACGCATAATATTAAGTGGCTCGATTTTGCAATTTGCTTACAATTTGCGTTAAAACTATAGAAAAAACAAAAGTGCAAGTTTTTGTAGAAGAAAATCTTTATTTGGCGAATTTTTTAAAAACGAGTTATTGAACAGGCTTAGCATAGTTCTTCTGAATATGGCTATCATAATTATTACGCTTTCCTCTCATAAATTTGTTAAAAAGAAATGTTTTTGCTATACTCTGATCCCGGAAAAGTATACATATATATAGCCCTGCCCATGTTTTATATCTTCACCGGTAGAGGTGCTAATTTCACTCCATCGAAAATCCGTTGGAACGTTTATTTCCTTAATTCGGAATAAAACCCGTAATGATTGTGATATTTATATACAGAAAAATTCGGGCAACAAGATAGCGATGAGTTCTATTGAAAAAGTGGCCCAACAAAACAGTTCTCTTAAGAAACATGCACTCTAATCTCCGATTGAAGTTTCAGCGAAATTTCAACATCGGACATTGCTATCTTGTACTTTCGAATATAATGTACGTTTTAAAACAAAAAACGCGAAAAGATATAGCGTCTTCGCTAAATAAATGTAATGTGCGGGAAAGTCCAGCACCGATTGTTTATCTTTTATCCCTGTTCCACACGCCCTTGTCGCATTGATAACTCTTTTTCTCCGCAACTTCAAAGATTCTACGCAGGAGGCCCCCAAAATCAGTGACACACATCAGAAGTGCCAACAAACTCACTCCTACGGAATTGGCTTTTAAGTTACGGTATTCTATAGGTAACTGGAATTTTTGACAGAAAAGTGAAATTTCTTGGCGAATCTAACGTTTAAAGTACAAATATGACAGATTTGATCGACGATTGGGGATTTACTAGGCAAACATCGGTAATCCTGCGTGGACTCGGCGCCGAAAACCTCATTCCCGAGTTCGAGAAACGAAATATATCTACCGCTGTTCTTTACGAATTGAACAAACAAGACTTTCGCCTATTAGGTGGACCAAAAAATATTTAATTCTTATTGATATACACAAGGAATCAGTAATTTGTTCCAGGTTTTTTTAAGTGAAGCAACAAGGACTTGGAATATGACCACGGCGGTGTTAGACAACAAGGACCAATTGGTCCAGACTTATAGACTTTATGATCATTACGCACACTATTTATAAACTGTGCGAAAATGTATAATTGTGATTGTTGTAATACGTATTAACATATTTAATTATATTATTCATAAAGTTGTGCGCACACAGCATTATAGAATTTAATATAACTGATTGTCATTACAGAAGAAGATGGGACAAGAATGCATCATCTTTTATAAACTGGAAAAGTGTGTTTTAAGAAGAAACTTTTGTATCAGAGTTATTACGTATAACGATTTCCTAACATTAATTGATTGGAGGGATTGCATCAGGTAGTTGCTCGATATGGATGATAGGCTGATTATTAATTTCTTTTTTATAGAACTATAATGCGCTTTTTCAAGGCTGTCAAATTTTTTTTATCACAGGTATGGCATAGTTCTTGTTAGACTCACAATTTGTTTTACGTTGGAACAATCGCTCAACCAATTAATGGCACGAAATTGTTATATAATAACACTAGTATAAAACACTTCTTAAAACACATTTAAAAAATTTTAAAGGATAATTCATTCCTTTCCCATCTTTTTGGATTCGCAATAAGTTATATTACGTTCTATAATGGTGTGTTTGCACATTTCTATGAATAATACAATTATTGTTTGAATCGTCTTCTCGAGCAGCTGTATCTATTATAACAACCATAATTATACATTTTTACACAATTTATAAATCACATGTGTGTCCATCATAAAGTCTACAAGTTTGAACCAATTGATTCCTGCTATCTGACATCATCACAGTCATATTCCAAATTCTCCTTGTTCCCCTAAGGGGATCCAAGAAAAAATTATTGACTCCTAGAGTATGTGTGCAGTAAAATCATAAAGTACATACTTAATAATCAATGTATACATTTATTTAATTGTGAAAATAAGACTTTATACAGTGTTTCTTGGAATACACAAATAATATGTTCGTGACATGATCGATTAAGTTAGAATGACTTGTTTCTATAAATCGGTTCTCACATTATCTAGAAGTTTGTAAATATATTACTTCAATATTTAGTTAAGATTTTATCTGTCACTGGCAAACTCTTATTTTACAATTCACAAACTTAAGATTTTAATCAAAGTATTGACTCAATAACAAATGTAATTCTGAAATCTCTTTATTATATTCAACACAAGATTAATTCATTTGGTGATAAAACAATCCACCACGCTAACTGTTATATCTTAAAAAGCTACACGTGTAATGACGATAGTATTTACTAAAGAATAAAAACGACTGCTATACCCTTATATACTTACTAAACAGTTACTAAAATATGTGAAAATAATAAATTTTCCACTATTATTGAATACTGTTTGTAATCAAATTTTGTACAGGAAATATTATTCGTTATTCCTTATTTCTAACAAATTTTGTTTTGCAGGTGCAGATGAGGAACAGGTGGATTTTTTAATCAAAACTTTAAATGTGAAGAAAAGAAACGATTGTGATGGAATTCCAAGGTCATTGAATAAGTATAGCATTTATAAATTTTACAATTATATCAGATTTAGGGCTGTTACTGTAGAAGATCGAAATTGGAGAATGTCGACTTTCACTGGTGATCATCAACACATACCAAATACATTGGTAAAAGATCGAATATTTCATTACATTCTTGTACATTCGGACTCTCATCAGTGTATGTCAACAATCACAGATATGCTCTGGTGAAGGTCCAAAAGAGAGGAGCCGACAAACAGGCGAATGGCTTTCTCCCGCCAGATCCTTTGTTCTACCGGGAGTCAGTCAGCTTTGTCAGTCTTATTCGAACTTTGATGATGCGAGCAACGTTCTCTTCCTTTTTTTTTTTCCGATACCGATTTTTTTATTACTATAATCTTCTTTTCTCATTTAGAATGTACTGTGCATTTTAAATTCTTGGTCACTCCTCTTAGAAATAGAGGCGAAAAAGTTGCATCACCCTTGTGACGTTTTATAGCGACTGAATTACAGAGAAGACAAAATATAAAATCTCCAACATGTTCAACATTCACCATTAGTGCATGGTGAATGTCGACATTTACCGATGTAAGTTAGAAATAAGGGTATTTAGCAAATATTTTGGACATACACCAAGTGACTATGTAAATGTTGACATTCACCTGTGAAAGTCCACATTCTCCAATTTCGGTCTTTCACGCTAACAGAGGTGGTGGAATGCTTACAAATTCGGATTCTATGTAGAACATCCAGAATTTAAATCCTACCTGCATCACCTCTAGAGAAATTTTTATGCAATATGTATACCAGTCATTTAGAATCCACATTAAAAAATTGTCTCAAATTAAATAAGACCGTGGTATACGAATTTGAAAGGCAGCAATGGTTAAAATAAATTTTTCTTTCAGTTCATGCACTTTTCTGAAAATAATTGAAATTGCTCGACAACAACTGTCCCTATTGGATGTCTACACAGTGTACTGTAGAGCTCGATTGGATAGAGAGAGGATCAACGTGTTCATCAATCCTGATAGACAATTCAGTGCCTCCAATATCTTGCTAATAGCTGTTGACGCAGCTATTGCTGAACTGGAAGATGCTGAACTGGCATTCAACAGTTTCCAAGCATTGACTCAAAAGGTAAGGATAAATTTCGCTCCTGTTGATTACACACAGATTGTCTCAAGATATGTTATTGAATGTCTTAATATGCCTTGCCCTTATTAATGCTTGAAAACGATATTCATGAACATAAAGTGTAACAAATTTCGACCAATAAATGTGTTATGTGTTATTTTCGTTAGATTAATGTTGTTCTAAAATTGGCTAAACAGTTACATGTCTTTCTCAAGCGATGACCAACATATATTTATGTACAGCTGTGCTACTGGTAAAGTTTGTCAGAGTTCTGATGTACTTTATCTGTTTAAATGTCTTAAAATTAGGACTAAATATCTTGAGTATCATTCTTGTTCGAAGGTGGTTATTGAATTTTAGTTTACATAAAATTTCAGAAGGCGAAAAAATTCAATTCACAACACGTTCGAAATTGGATGGTGCTTTGTGGAACAAGTCTTGCAATCTGTGTAATAATGTGCAGGTTTCCCGCTATCAGATTGGGTTAGATTTATAGATACATAATGTTTTGCACCTCTTTAACGATAATAAAATATGTATAAAAAAACACATTAGTTATTCTGTTGCTACTCGATTATTAATAACCTTTAAGTAAAAATGAAAACTTTAACAGCATATCTCCTATAATTTCTGATTGTCAAATTATATTCATATTTCGCACTCGATGTACATAGAAAATCAATAAATTATTCTAAAATCCCTCGAAGGAAGCAAGGAAAACTTGGAATATGACCGTGGCAGTGTCTGGTAACAGTGACTAATAAGTGTTATCTTTAATTACTATATAATTATAATGACCATGATTATAATATATCTGTGCGAAGTTTGTAAATTACACGCGTGTCACTCATAGGATTGATATAATGGGGACCAATCAGTCTACAAGCAAGCAGTCATATCCTAGGTTTTATTTGCGCTACTTGAAAGATGCTGGATTGATTCAACTCGTGGGTACACATGGTATCAGTAATTGGTTTCTGGACCTCTCAAGGGAAACAAAGAAAACTTGCAATATAATTGTGGCTTTGTCAGGTAGCAGACAGCAATTGATCTAGAATTGTAGATATTATGATTGACATTATAATTAGAACATGGCCACGGTCACATTTCACATTCTCCCTACTACCCTTGAGGGATCTGGAAACAAATGATTGGTTTCTTTGTGTACACACCAAATTAATCAGTGATTCTGTTACCCTTGCAAGGGGCTGGCCCTGATTTATTGACCCTGCAATCAACAGGTGCATGATTTATAAATTATGCAGAAATGTATAATTATGGTTGTTGTAATACACATTGACATATTTATTTTTATTGATCATAGAAACATGCAAACAACATTATAAAACGTAATACAATTTCTTGTTAGTACAAAAAGGTGAGGAAGAAATGAATTATCTTTTAAAATTGAAAAAATGTCTTTTAAGAAGAAATTTTTACATCAATGTTATTATGTATAAGTATTTCGTAGCATTAATTGCTTGACCAATTGTTCCAATGTAAAATAAATGGCGATACTGATAAGAACTATACCGTAGCTCTGAAAAGAATAATTTCTCAGCTTTAAAAAAGTGAATTACATCTCTGATTAAAAAGGAATTAATAATCGATCTACCATCCGCCTCGAGAAACTACCTGATTCAGTCCTTCAATCAAGTAGTGTTACGAAATCGTTATACGTAATAACTGATAAAAGTTTTTTCTTAAAGGACATTTTTTTTATTTTAAAAGATAATTACTTTTTTTCCTGCCTTCTTTGACTAGCAATAGGTTATATTAGGTTCTATAATGTGTTTGCATGTTTCTATGAATAATACAATTAAATATATCAATATATATTGTAACAACCAAAATTATACGTTTCTGCAAAGTTTATAAATCGCGCGCGTGTCGATCATAGAGTCTATAAATGTGGACGAATTTGTGCCTGCCGCTTGACATTGTCCACTGGTCATATTCCAAGTTCTCTTTGTTCTCCTTGAGGAGTTCAGAGACCAGTTATTGATTCTTTGGATATTATAACTACCGTGATTATAAATCTATGCGAAATTTGTAAATTGCACACGTGTCTATCCTAGGAGTCATATATAAAGGCTATTTAATCACTGCCGCCTAAACCCAGCGCGGACATATTCCAATTCTCCTTGCCTCTCTTGATGGGTATTGGAACAATTCATTGATTCACAATGTACTTGAGGCGGTCTTCTAAGAAAGACTGGGCTATGAATACTACCCTTTACCTTGTTTGTGTTATTGCCCATACTAACTCAGGTGCGCACCTGTCGTTGGTGGTGGTAGGAGAAGTGCTTGGTAGTGGGGCCGAAGAACGGCACGCGCATGCGCGGTGCAAAGGCACGGAGGCTTTAAAATTTCGGATCAGTCGCGTTAAGATGGACGGTGGTGCGTACGGTGGTGGAAAGGCAGGCGCCCCTTTCGATCCAATTTTGTTTATTCAGAGACCCCAGGTGATCCTCAAGGCAGTATGTCTGGTAAGTCCACGTCCCCATTACCCATCTTATTCTCCCATCAACTCTAAAGACTACCCCAATTTCCTCGTTTTCTCCTTCTAGGATCGTCTCTTGCATTGATTATAAAAGAGCCCCCACTCCCTGACGATGGGGTTCTATTGATTTTTCGTAAACCTTCCCACGATACGCCCCATGAGAAAGAGATAATTCGATTTTTTTTCGTTTATTCTCGAAATGCTTTCTCTTTAATCGATTATGCCAATAGTGCTTCTACGAGGGTGACAGAATTTCGAGCTTTTATCGACCAGCTTCGTATGGCTGGTAAGGGTAGGCGGTGGGGAATACAATGGAATATTTCGCCATTCGTCTATCCTACTGGAACTACCAGATCAAACCTCATTATATTTTTTTTAAATTCTGACTTTTTAATCTATCAGAGTCAAAAATATTCTCTTGTATAAAATTCTTTCTTCTTGAATCCTATATGCAATTTGTAATTTTCTTAATTCACTAGTCCGAATTGGCGACAGATTTAGCTTAGTTCATGGTGTATTCAAATAAAAATCCTGACTTTTGATGTATAAATTTGAACACTAACTTCAGGATTTGATATAATTGTCAATTACTCATAAAAATTAATGAATTTTTAATTTGCAAATGCTCTTTCATCTATTGATCTGAATATCCACATTGAAACAAATAATTTTTTTAACACTGAGATTACTGACCACTTTCCAGACATAATTAGTTGTATTATACGTATCTTTAAAGAAAGAAAGGGAGAAAGAAGAAATATCAATACATTATCATGATTACCTATATGCTGCAAGTAATTCATAAAAAAGCACAAAAATCACGCTATTCTAAAAACGATCTAATTTTTCTAAAAAATAAGAGTAATTTTGATTAGTTTGATTCAGAATTATTGATATGATACAATTAAACTCTTGAAAATATCTATAATCTTATACCACCTAGCATGATTCAAATAATATTGCATTCCTATGGACTACCTTAGGTCCACTATTGTTGTCTCACAAATGAGTGAATAGTTGATAATCAAATTGTCATTGTATAACATTGTCATTTTGTCATGTTATTTTTTTATTGATGTATCCTTTTTTGTCTTGATATATAATGTAAAATTCTGTGGAATATGTGATTACATCATGGCTGGATGAGTAAGTATATGAGTTATCAAAACTATAGAGGCTTAAATATTTTTTTAATTCATTTTCTGCACCAACTGCTCAGGCCATTTGGCCTACTACTTACTTTTTAAGGTGGGTTCTGAATGATCAGAGCTATAGTGATAGGCAGGATTCGAACCCGGATCTCCTGCATGGCAGTCTGATCGTCTATCCACTACACCACCATAGCTCTGGCTTAAATATTAACTGTAAAGAATTTAATGAAGAATAAATCGATTTTGAATTTCAGCTTTTTGCCATAATCGTCTTTGGATGCATCAGCAACAAGGGGTACATTACCAAGGATGGTAAAGAGGTATGCCTCTACAACAATGACAACAATGCCTGCAACTATGGAATTGGGATTGGGGTACTGGCATTCTTGGCCAGTGTTGGTTTCCTTGGTGGTGAATACTTTTTCGAGCAAATGTCCTCTGTCAAGACCCGGAAGCATTTTGTTCTCCTGGATCTTGGGTGAGCGTCTGATCATACTTTGGTCCTTCTTTTCCATGATCTTCTTACTAGATGTGATCGCCATAAACAAAGCATGCTGTTGTCTTGTTACAATCGTATATAACATATCAATCGTATATTACAATATTTGTGTATATATAGGTGGAAATTTTTTGATCCTGTATATATATATTTTTTGTATATGAACAGAGATTCTTCTTTTTATGCAAGCACACAAATATACCTATTTACTCGTAGTCCCTGAAAAGGTAAACTGCGACAGGAAGTCATCTCCGCTTCATTGGATTGGAAGGCACATACTCCTCATGCATATTTTTACATAAGCATATTATGTACTAAAGTGATAACACATACTAATCAGGAATTTTACTAATGTGTAGTGTGTGATGATAGTGAGTGTTAAAGATGGGTGTAGGTATACCCAACAAAGGTCCCCCTTTGTCCGTCCATAGTCCCATGATTTTTCTTGTTAGCCAGGGATCGTACTTATATTCTTCTTACATTTCGCACATTATTTGTGCATGTGTATGTATATGCTTTTGGTACGAAAATAGCATTTATCGAATACGTGTGCGCATTTACATATATGTAAGTGTGTGCCTCACGCGCAGGCACTATATATTTTTTAATCAAAGGGTTAATGACTTGAGATTCCAATACTGATTATTGACGTTTTTTATTCAATCTACGAAATCAAAAGGGAGAGGTACACATATCTAACATAAATCCTTTCTACCTTGAAGATTCTCCGGATTCTGGGCTTTCCTCTACTTTGTGGGATTCTGTTATCTGACGAATGCATGGAGAAATTCTACAGTGCCGGACAATGGATATGGGGTAAACAATGTGCAGGGAGCCATAGCATTTTCATTTTTCTCCATTTTCACTTGGGTAAGTGTGCCTTGATAGAGTGAGAGTATTTACACACCGCCATTATTTCAAACTGCTTAAATTACTAATTAGATACAATATTATGCATGCTGTAAGATAGTGTGGCAAATAGAAAATTGAATTTTGTTATAAAAAGTTCAAGTTTAAATCACATTGTTTTACTGCTTAAGACAAGTTCTATGTTAATATGAGAATCCCACTTAGAGTATCATTTGGCTGAATTGTGTTGGGTAGGGTAGGATGAAGGAGGTAGGGTAAGGTACAATGAAAGTTCTCATATTATTACTTTGAGATTCCCCCACAATATTATTCCACTGTTTCTACACCTATATTATCTTTACCAGAGTCAATTAAACATGTAATGTGTTCACATAATGTAATATACAACTTTTCTCGCAAGCAGGTGTTATCATGCCTAAAACATCTGTCGCTGTGTAAACGCCAGGGCCTACCTCGTTTTTTCATTTGTATTGGGTATTTGAGAAACATTTGCCAAGTGTATGGTTGGAATCAGTTAAAAACACTGGTGAAAGAAAGGCAGGTTTAATTATTGAGACAAACTCACGTCGAAATTATATCCCTCTGCACGCGTATTTTCGACACAAGCATAATATTTGTTGAATAGTCACGCACACTACTTCGGTTATGCAACAAATGCAGTGAATGAAAGGTGTCGAGAGGGAGTGAGGGAGTGTAATGTAAGTGAGGAGTATGTAACCTTGAAAACATAAATGGAATCGCAGTAGGTGGAAAAAGTGAATTGCAAGGTTTGGTAGATTCTCCGTAAGCACGAGATTCTAATCCGTTGCAACTTGTCACGCCAACAGTCTAAATGTGGCGAGTCGGGAGCAGACCCCCTTTACCCCTGTGCCATCACATCAGTTTTCTTAGCTGATTCCAGCAACACATACGAGTGCCTAGTCTATGTTGATCATTTTTGCTAGTCACAACATATATGTCTATAGCGTTTGTCAATGACTGTTGTGGTGCACATACTTTAGACAAAAAAACCTGTCAAAAAACTGTGAAACATACGGTGAAATTACTCAGGCTAATAGGCACACATCTCTTCTCATATGTATTTTTGAGTCATGCATAATATTTGACAAAGCAATTACATATACTACTCACAGGGATTTTACTACATTGTAATATATGATGTTAACAGACCAAAGCTGGGATTCGCTGAGTATCGAAGGTGGGGATAGACATTTCTAAGGAAAAGCCCCTTTATCCCTGTACTGTCTTGCAGTTTTCCTCTCAGCTGACAATATTATAAGGCATCTATAGCACTGAAACAATTAACCACTACAGCTTGGCGATGGTTGAAAAAAATCACCTTGTGTTTTCCAGGCTGCATGTGCCTGGTTCGCATTTCAGCGGTTTAAGCAGGGTACTGACGCTGCATTTGCTCCTACCTATGAGGCAGATCCGGTAGGTGGTACGGGTTACACAAGCTACCCGGATGCGACCGACACTGCTTACCAGGAACCGCCGTTCGGACAACAGCAGCAGCAGCAGCAGCAGCAACGGGGCATGGGCGACTTTCAAGCCCCGACTTACTAATGATCATTTAAAACCGGTACCAACAATGTATTTTCACTGGATTGCGCAGCGAACTACTCACGAAGGAAGACAGCTTCAAAAATAGGCTATCAAAAACAGTGTTTTTTTGGCTCGCCATCCATTTCTACTTAAAGGTAAGAGAGCTCTGTCTTCTACCAGTGACTTTCCCCCACACCAAGACTAGCTATTGAACTAGTCAAAATGACTGGATGGCCATAGTCTTTTTCTTTTTTTTAATTGCCATTTTCAAGATTCTTCATGATATTTTTGTGGCACATAGAGATCCTTATATTGATCCAATCACATGTCTTCTTTGTTTCCTGTTTTTTATAAAAGATATATTTCATTATATTAAAGTGTGTTTGAAAACTGACCGGTAATTTTAAAGATAATTTCGCATCAATCAGAATAGCACATACAATCACAGAGACAATGCACAACCTCTGCTTTTAGATGGGAGAGTGCGAAGAGAGGAGAAAAAGAGAACAAACACGAACAAGAGAAATGAACAAAAAAAAGAACAAAGCAACTTCTTTCGCTGATAGGTCGCTGGGCAGCACCAGTCTATAGAGTAAGTTTTCATGGCAAGACGTAGAGAAAACGTTGTTTGTTAAACTGTGCTTCTTAATTGTTGACCACTTGTAAGTTATATCGCGACCCAATGATTCGTTTCTGGATCCTTCCTGCCAGACAATGAGAAAACAGAATATAACCATGGTACCTTCAGGTGACATTCATCAACTGTCACTGTTTCGTTGACTGAATGGTCGACTACAAATTCACAAAATATAGTTTACAGTTTATTAATGTAGCATGATTATCGCATATGCCTCTTGTTTGACACTATTAGTGAATATGTAATTATAAATTCCGTATACACTTTATAAATTATATTTCCTTATAACTTTACGCAACTGAAAAGTTCAACATGGATAAACAACCTAGTCGATAAGCCAATACCATTTGCTTGCTGTTGCTTGCGGGTGTCATGGCTATATTTTTAATTTCCCTGTTGTGCGAGAAGTATTGTGAAACAAATAAAGTGGAATAGCGGCTAATTTTGCCCAACTTCGATTAATTTCGATCAACTTTAGTGGTGCCCGAAAAAATCACCATTTACTGTCACGTGTAAACTCTACCTTTAATCGAAGTTGCCCGAGTGCGTACACCTGGAATCAATAAATCGTTTTGCCATCCCTCAAGGGGGCCAAGGCGAATATGGAATGTAGCCATAGTAGTCTTATGTGACAGTGACTAACTGATGTTGATTTATTCACTCTATGATTAGCATGCACGCACTTTACAAACTGCACAGAATTTGATAATTACACTTATTATAATACACATTAACATACTTAATTCTATTGTTTATTGAAATGTGCGAACACATTATAGAACCTAATATAATTTATTGGCAGTATAAGAAGGTGGGAAAAGAATGGGTTACCTTTTCAAATTGAAATAATGTTCTTTAATACGTTGACTGCCGTGTCACTCGTCTTCGGGCGACGGAAAAAATTCTGATCAGGCCGTGACACTCATTTTCGAGCAACGCTTATTTGACTAGTTACAATGTAAGTTAGTATGTATGTGGAAATATATTTCACAAGATACAATAATACTGACGATGTAATTTTATTTGTTTTTCTCTTTCTGAAAAATCTCAGCAGTCCCTCGTCGCTATGATGTGAATTTTTATAGACATCGTAACAGGTTTCTTCTGTACAAAAAAGATATTTAAAAAAGAAGAAATATTTTTCAAATTTCAGACATTTAGATATTTCTTTCTTGGCGAAAAATTTCCAATTGAATGCATGTTCCGATATATTTCACTCTAAACATGCTTATCTTCCGTTATGAAACAAAAGGCCCGGTATGATTCTCCAATATAGATTTTCAGTTCTATGTAAATCCCTATACATTTTGTTCTAAACATGATAGTCTTCTACTACAATAGGAAACAGTAGGCTCAATACGTTTACATATTTGCATAGAGCAAATTTCAAACTGAGAAGGGTGTATGATACAGCAGCGTATGTGATGTGACAGAGATTTTCTTACAAACTCGTGTATTAAGAACAAACTGTTGCATTAGAATTATTACGTATAACGATTTCATAACATCAGATGCTTGGCCAATTCTTTGAATGTAATATAAATGATGGTTCTGACAAGAACCGTGCCATAACTATGTACAAAAGCATGTCCACAGTCCTGAAAAAATGCATTATAGCTCTGAAAAGAAGCAATTAATAATCAGCCCTCCATCCGTTGCATAAGTACCTATTTTGAACCTCTTAATCAATTTATATTTTGAAATCGTTCTATATAATAGGTCTTATTCAAATGGTTCTTCTTAAGGAACATTTTTTCAATTTTAAAAGATAAACCATTCCTTTTCCGTCTCCTTATACTGACAATAAGTTGCATTAAATTGTATAATGTTATGTTTGCACATTTCTATGAATAATGCAATGAGATATGTCAGTGTATGTTATAATGGCTGAGATTATAAATTCCTGGAAATTTTGTACATCGCGTATGTGTTGTTCATAGGGTGGTTAAACCAGAATCAGTTAGTTGTTGCTGCCTGAGACTGCCATGGCTGTATTCCATGCTGTTCTTGCTCCTTTTGACGAGTCACAGAACAATTCCTTTATTCCAGGTGTACAATGGCCGACAGTTGCGTTTTGGGGTGGGCGGCGTCGGAGTAAAATGTTGCGTTTTCAGCGCGAGGAATGGCAGGCGGGTGGGGTGGGATATACATGAAGTACAGTAAAAGTTCCCATATTGTACATCCGGGACTTCTTCACATTGTATCCTTGCTACTATAGACCGCCATACAGAATAGACCTAGCATATAATACATTACTTTGTCCCGCGGTCCGTGGGCCACTTAACCGTCTTACCATGTCCGTATTCCATGCAACATTATTGGTGCAGAATAAAATAGAATATCGGCTATGGGTAATGTATAAAGTAGATCTAACATCTCATGGGTCTTAGTGTTCAATATTCTGAAGTACCAATCATGTAAAATTCAGACATTGTGACATGCCCTTCACAATTTAGAGCCAGAATTGAAGAATTAAATTTTTTTTACAGCTGTTAATAAACAGCAATTAAAAAGTTACAATGCTATCGACTAGTGGTTCCTAAACTTTTCTAAAATGTGGAACGCTATTGCGAGTAAAATTTGTTAGTGATTGCTTACCTAAATTAAAATGATAGAAATTTGTTGTCTATTATAATTTGAAGCATGTTTCACGCGCGAACAGTAATGTTACATACGATAATGATAGAATACAGTAAAATTTCATTTGGTATTGCCTACATAGAATAGCAAATTACCTACTAAATTGAGGTGATGTTTTTCGGACCCGTATTTTGCTTTTGCATATTGCTGCATAAAGAGAACAGTTAACAAAGGGTCGGATCAACATAGCAGAGAAGCAGGATCATTGCATTAAGGCAGGCAATACTAATCGAAATTTTACTCTATTTTGAAATTTATCTAATAAAAAACAAAAAAGCTAGGGCTCTGTGGAACACAAAGTTGGGAACAACTACTGTGGACCAGTACTCAACTTTAACTCCTACCGTTCTCGTAGCGCTATCTTATTCTATAGTGCACCGATAATGTCGCACATAACATGGAAGTGGAAATGTCCCCTGACCCCATGCATTGCACACAATAATTTATTCTGCGACCCCTCAAGGAGGGCAAGGAAAACTTGGAATATGACCTTGGTGGTTTCAGGCAGCAGAAATCTATTGGTCTACATTTGAAGACTGGATTGACTCGCATGCTATTTACATTTTACGCAGAAATGTATAATTATGGTCGTTACAATGCACATTGACATATTTAATTGTATTATATATAGAAACATGTGGATACAACATTATAGAACCTAATATAAATTATTGCTGGTTCAAGAAGAGGAGAAAAGAATGAATTATCTTTTACAATTAAAAAAATGTCCTTTAATAAGGAACTTTTACATCAGAGTTATTATACAGAATGATTTCATGCCATTAATTGCTTGACCGATTGTTCTAATGTAAAATATATTGTAATTCTGACAAGAACCATGCCATAGCTCTGAAAAGAACCATTTCATAGCCTTGAAAAAATGCATTATAGCTCTGAAAAGAAGGAATTAATAATCAGTCCTTGCACGGCTATTTGATTTAATCCTTTTATTTAATTAATATTACAAAATTGTTATACGTAATAACTTTGATGCAAAAGTTTCTTCATAACGCTTTGCCCTATAACTACGTGTCAGATTTGTGAATAGAACCTGAATAGAAGTACATCGATCAGGCCAAAACTGATTATCATGGACCTGGCCTGTGGTACGTTGGTTGGGCCAAATGTAAACATCATTATATTTTCTTAATAGGTACGGCACCTTTTTTGTTCACTGATGATTTGTTTATAATTATTTATCAAATAACATACAAAATTAAATCAATCGTAGCTTACAAAGGTGTTACATTCTGTAAGTAGTGTGCACGTTTTTATTTTGGGTCTATGCTGTTGCACCTTATATCATAGGGCAGGAAGTTAAAGGACATACTTTCAATTTTGAAATATAATTCATTCTTTTCCTATTTTCTTGGACTAGCAATAAGTTATGTTAGATTCTGTAATGTATTTGCAGGTTTTTATGAATAATGCAATTGTATATGTCAATATGTATTGTAACAATCATAATTATATATTAGTGCACAATTTGTAAATAACGTGCATGTCGATCATAGAGTCTATAAATCTATACCTATTAAACCCTGCCGCTTGACACTGCCACGGTCATATTCTGAGTTCTACTTGCTCCTCTTGAAGGGTCGGGGAACAAATTCCTTGTGCATGTTAGGTCTATTTTGTATGTCCTTCAGCCATAGACCTGACATACAAAGCATTATTTTGTCCAACACTCCAAAGGTAACATTGCCCTTTTATTACTTCCATGTCACATGTGACAATATCACTGCAGTATAGAATAAGATATAAACGCTTCAAGAATGGTAGAAATTACAGTTAAATATTGATTGATAATAATTGTGTCTAATTTGTGTTCTATGGACCACTAGCTTTTGGTAGACATCTCAAAAATGTTTTGTGGTAATTAGATAAATTGCAAGGTATACTAAAATCTTGATTAGTAGTATCACCGTTAATGCGATTGTCCTGCTCCTATGTCTATTATCTTCATCGAACCCTTTATTCCCAGTCCGTTTGGAGCAGTGAAATAAAAACAAAAATGCAACCCCGGAAAACCTTGAACGGATTTAATTAAAAATTTAGTTTTTTACCTGGGTAACTAATCTAGGTTTCAGCATATTGCTATTATTGTACATAAAATTAATCTATGCGTGAAAGATATTTCATGTTATTCAACAACAAAGTTTTCATTTTAACTTAAGTAAGCTTTTCACTAGAAAGTTTTGATTAGGATAGGCCCTCTGATTTTAAAAAGGATTTTGAACTACTGGTCGATAGTGTTGAAATATTTTAATAGTTGTTTATTAATTGTTGGAAAGCAAATTAATTCTTAAACTCACTATTCTCAATCATAGGGTACATACTAAAACATTCGATTTTTTACACGATCGATACTTTAAAATATGAGACACTAAATTTCACAAAATGTTAGTCTGGGTTAGCTCTCTACCCTGTCTATTCCGCTACTTCATATCTATGTTATCTTCCCCACACCAAGTAAGCTCGTGACTACTTTGAAAAGAATTTATAGTACAACAGTGTTTAACTCAGTAATATGAATTTTTTAGTTTTTTTTTTACGTAATACATTTTTTAACATATTGATGAGATTTTTCCCATAAAAATAAAGCCAGACACAACATAATTACGATCACATTCACTGGTTTAATTATTATTGGCTTGATTACATTAGTAAAATGGAGTTTGAGTCATATTTGATATAATATAGTAACATAACTCTCTCTCTCTCTCTATCTCTATCTCTCTTTCTGTGTGTGTGTGTGTGTGTGTGCGTGCGTGCGTGTGTTTCAAGGAATGAAAGAGTATTGTTGTTGAAAAATAATAAAAAAAGATGTAAAAGGGAAAATAGTTTTCAAATACTTTCGAAAATGTTGTAAAGCTAAAGTATACTATTCTTATTTGGTACATATGTAATCTTATACTTTTGTCACAAACATCCAATGGTTTCCCTCTTCTAATGCAGGATCTGCCTACACACGAATGTAACTTATGTATTCAACGGAATTGTGGGGACATAGCTTACATTCAGTAAACAATATGTAGATATATTTTATGTATTTTTCTACAACAACACATTATCGAAATTTAACAAACACAATAATAAACTGAGTGACTATAAGTATTAATAAGTAAATATAGTATTATATTATATTTGGTTTCGTTTTTATTGGCTTAATCTCAGCAATATATTAAAATAAATTTTAGGTAAGAAAAAAATGAAGTGCAATCTCTTTTATTACAGCACATGATAAGCCAGTTTTTAAATATTTTGTTCAACTTACCTGGTGCACTACTATTCTCTTTTGCTCATGGCCCTTTATATTTGGTGAACTACAGTGACGGCCCATAAGTTTGTAAGATAGTGTCCTTTACTGAAATTGTCTAAATTCACACTGTGAGAGGGATATAATAAAGTCTTAATTAGTCTATCACTCTCAATTGCGTAGCCTTGGTTCTACACATATGTTATCTTCCTTAGACCAAGTCAACCATATGATATTGGACACAATGTAGAACGTAACGGAGCTTCCTTCTGAAGAATTTACAGCTTGACAGTATTTAACGTGACAATAAAACATTTGCACTTCAACTTTTTATTATATAAAATGCTTTTTAACTTATTGTTGAGATTATGCTAATTAAAGATTAAACACGATGCAATTTCTACTGCATTTATTTACTTTGAATTTTCCCATTTCTATATGAAATGAATTACTCAGTACGTATTAAACAAGTAAATGTGGTCGTAATTATGTCGGTTTATTATTTTGATAAAAAAAATTTCATCAAGAAGTTAAAAAACATTTTACATGAAAAACATGAAATTAAACAAGTTGAAGACGATACTTGTTAGACTAGTCTTTATATGGCTGGCTTGCATTGCCATTTGTTTATGTTACCATTTTTGTCTAGAGCCCTATTTTTTCCGGAAAAAGACGTCACCTCAATTTCTTAAAAATTTGGGATTTTACCGAGACGACGCTGACAAAGATATCATTATAATGTGAGGAGTTTTACTGTACCGAAATTATGATTATTGATCGGCACACATTATAACAGTCCTTCGCCGCCTACAGATTTATAAATACAAATGCAAAGTTATACACACACACACACACACACACACACATACATACATGAATATATATCTTGCAAAGGATTAAGATAGCAGCTCTACGATTAATAAGTAGCGGACATGCATGGGTTATGTATGTGAACGTTGTGACGTGTCATTAGTAAATGCTAAGAGGAGCAGTAATGTAGCCCCCCCCGCACCTTACCAAACCGACGCGAAGTATTTTCATTATTTTTACATGATGGGGAATTTGATTTAAGCGGTTAAAAGTCGATTTTCCGAAAATCATGCTATAAAATAAAAAAAACAATCGAAAAAATTACAATGCCCTCAATTCCTCACCTTCCGTGACAGAGAATCAATCATCTGTTCCCGGATGTCTCAAATTAATCACGGAGAACTTAGAATGTATCCGTAGCGATGTTAAGCAGCGTGGACTAATTGGTTCAGATTTATAGACCCTGTGATCGACATGTGCACAATTTACAAACTGCGCAGAAATATATAATTATGGTTGTTATAATAAACATTGCAATGTTCAATTGTATTATTCACAGAAACATGGAAACACAACATTATAGAACCTGTAACTTATAGCCAGTATAATGAGGTGGGGAGGAATCAAATTATCTTTTAAAATAGAAGAAATATCCTTTTTGAAAAAACTTTTGTACCAGTGTTATTATATATAACGATTTCATAATATTATTTGACAAAAAGAATTAAATTAGAGAGTTACACAATGGATGGTAGAATTTATTGCTTCTTTTCAGAATTGTAATGTACTTTTTCAAGGCTTTGAAATGGTTCTTTACAGAACAATGACACGCTGCTTGTCATAATCACAATTTATCTTACATTGGAAAAATCTATCAAGCAATTAATGTCACGAAATCATTATACGCAATAGTTCTATATAATTTCATCTTACAGGACATTTTTTCAGTTTTAAAACTTAATTCATTCTTTTCCTGCCTTCTTATACTGGCAATAATTTACATTAGGTTCTATATTATTATATTCCCATGTTTCTGTAAATGATACAATTAAGTATTTCAAGGTTTGTTATAACATCTATAATAATACATTTCTGCGCCGTTTGTAAATTACACTCATATTGATTATAAGGTCTATAAATATGGACCAATTAGTTCTTACTACCTGACATCCATACAGTCATATTCCAAGTTCTTTTTGCTTTCCTTGAGATGTCCCAGAACACATTGCTGAATCCTTGTGTAAACTTACATTTTATAGTGCATATAATTTATTCAAAGTTAAATGTGTGGTGTAGAATTATGGATTGTGAAAAAGGAAGTGTGTGTAAATACATTTCAAGTATTTTCATCAATATTGCAGCTAATCTGATCAAAGTAAAATGTTTTAATCTAATTTTTTCTTACTTATTCAATCATATTTTTACAGAGAATAGTATATTAGTTATAAAATATGGCATTACTCTAGAAAGTTTAAGTACAATAAAAAGGTTAAAGTTTCTATTTTATGAATATATCAAAATGTTACTTTGACCTTCACTGTCTTGCAAGATATAGGTCTATAAAGATTTCAGTGACAGTTGTGAATTTTTCGACCTCATGTTTAGTTTTGTTTTACATGGTTTCAATAATATTTTGTCTATCATTTTATTCATTTTATTCTTCAAAAAAAATTGTTTGACATGATACAGTGACAGAATTCCAATTAAAAATATTGAAATATGTAGAAAACTTGAACATATATTAAAATACACCTTGTGAAATGCTGTCCGCTAATAAACATTATTCAGATGAAGAAGTAACAGAAATAAAACACGAAATATCACATTATAAGAGTGATTTTACACGAAATGGAATCAAAAAGTACTATATCTCAACGAATATTATAATATAGAGGATATGTCTAATATTATTCTGGAAGAAAAATCCACCATGTTTTTTGATTAAATTGGACTACATTTTTTTAATAAAAAAAAAATGTACAAACCATATTTTTGCTACAGTAGTTTATTTTCGCCTAAAAAACAATCAATTGGTAAGACAAAATGTTTAGACCCTATTAAATTAAAAAAATAATTTTGACCGCCTAAATCAGTCAAATACCCCACTGTGCATCACTTTATTCTCATCATGCAATCCACCTTAGCGGCTGACGCAAATTCACTTATTAGGGTAAAATAGTAAAAAATCGAATTTTTAACATTCAAATGTTTCTTTTATTAGGTTGGTGCGAAAATAATTGCTGTTTGGAATGTTTATTTTAATCACAAAGGCTACAGTTGTTTTTGCACCAACTGAATAACACTGGAACTACCAGTCCAAATAAACTAGTCAATCGTTTTTTTAGAAAAAAATTGCACGACAAGATGATATACTTTCTTGAGATTTTCCATGATTTTATTACAGCATGTAAATTGTTACATTTGTCCATTGCCGTCTTCTTTGTCCTTTTTTTTTTTTTTTTAAATACATGCGGTAAACCTAAATAGATCCTAAAAGTGACAGGCAGTTATTCAGTTAATGATCTTAAAATTTCATTATTTCTGATTTCCAAAAAGTGTATACGCATTTCAAATTAGAAAATAAACTATTATTTTATACCTGGTATTATTGTGCGAAAGACAAAAATTAGAGGAATTATCAGCTGTAAAAGTGTGTATACATTTGTTTGGGACACCCTGTGTATGTGTTTGTATATTGTATGTGCAAATTAATTCTGTGCTATTTCGAAGAAATTGCACTTTTCTTAATAGCGGAACGGGTAGCACTTTTAATCCTAAAAGCATTCTACAAATATTACAATCGATATGATTTAAGGATGCAGTGTTAATTTACACACCTAATATACGGGTGAACCAAAGAATATTATAAAGATAATTGCAACGAAAATCATCGGCTTTGTATAATTCATTCCAAATATTCTGTTACTTTCGTTGCGTTTGCAGTAGGTTGAAGGAGGGAGTGGGATCAGTGCAGGGTGTTAAAGAACAACCTTCCTGTATTTCCATACCAATGGATTATCCTGATGTCCCTTGTAATTTTTTCTTCTCTTGGTTAGAAAGTTTTCTATGCGTTCTTCAAATTCTTAATCAGAATAGTTTCACTTGCTTTTTAAAAAGTTACGAGATAAAATTTTTGAGTCCATAATGGTTTTGCTTGACATGCATATTATTCTATGCAGGAACTTTCTTTTTTAATACCCTGTATAATTATTAGGTGGGGTGACAAGTCATGTGTACTCCTAGGGCCCGAAAATTTCTAGTCTTTCCAGAAAGATCGTGTGTATAACGATTTTTCGTGGAATCTTAACTCGTAACTCGTAGCGTAGTATTAAAGTAGTCGACTTGCAGATTAATCGCCTTTTCTTTTGTCCAAGATCTCCACGAAAAGTGAGAGGTTTTCATTTAAACTGTAAATAAAATACTTTTTCTAGATGTCGAACACTCACGCTGCTATCTCGCGTCCTTACCGGCCATTGACAATTTTCTCATTTTAAGAATACTCGATCGGAGATACTCGATATGACACATGGTTATAGGCTGCTTTTTACCGTTATAAGCGCCGAGTAATCAGTTTCTCGATTACCGTTGTCATCCTTGAGAAATTCTGAAAAAATTCAGTTAGAGGTACCCGTTGCCATCCATCGTTTCAAGCTATTTTTTACCATTATGCACGATGGTGTACTAGTTTTACGATTACATTCGGTGTTCTGAAGAAACCTTGTAAATTAGATTTAAAAACTACAAAAATTGTTTGTATTCATTGATATGAAAAAATAACCTGTGAACCGGAAAAGCGAATTTAACTTGTCATTAGGAATTTGTCGTGCATTGAAGAAAAAAGATTAATCGTATACGACGATTTAACAATTAATCTTGTAGCGAGAAAACTAGCTGACAATGTTTGGATCCTTATTTTCATCAGATTTTTGTTATATTCGTTATTTTGTATATCATCGATAAGTTAGGAAAGCATCTTCCTTGTCTGTCACTACAAAATTACTTCGTGAACGAGCTAATCATTGTAATTGGGTACTTGCATTGTAAATGCAATGCATGGACCAATATTGTTTCTGCCTCGGAATATCGACGAATTGCGATTTATTATATCAACTATGACTTAAGTATTCAAGATTTATTATAGTAAAAAATAAAGTCTTTGTTTGTAAATCTAAGAGACTAATCGGTTTTTATATCCTTCTATCTTCCTCTTTTAGAACGAGAAGATGCATTCGGACACGTCACAGGTTAGTATAGTTACAAGCTGAGAAGATAACGCTAGATTGGCACATATCCTATATGTGTAGGATTTAATCGAAAATTATTTAAAATGATATTTGCATTAAAACACATACTTCATGGCTTTAGTTGTGTGTGCGTGCGCATGTGTAGCCGGCATGTGTAATATACCGACATTGCTTTTATCCATAATAAGGCAAATTTAACATTAAATGCGAACGTTACATCACGTCGATTTACTCAAATGTGTAGGTAAACTGTAACAAAAAAAAAAAAAACGAAGAACACCCTAACTAAACGAATTAAAGCTACGACAGGCAGAGCATTGCTATATGTGCAGACGTAGCGCATTAAATATTAATGAATCTACGTAAGACATTATTTTACATTAACTGTGAATACGACTATAGCGTATGTAGAGATGAGGAATTATAACATATTTTTAAATAAAATAATTAAAAAGATATGATACAAAAGGTATTAAACGCGTTCAACACCATACTGACTTTACGTACCGTTTACGCCATAGTTAGCCGTCAGCCAAAGTATAAACAGATGTCAGATGACTTTCTTCAATCACAATAAATACTGTTTTGGATTGGTATCCTGTGTTCGCTTATAGTCCTTTCTCGCAAACCTTTAACGCGAAAAATTCAACAACAGTCTGTAATCTATGTACAAGCAAATTTCACCTTTACTTACCTTAATTTAATAAATTACATTAATATTTAAGTGTTATATTCTTTTCCATAAAACATTGACCAAATAAAAACCGATATCGTCTAAATTAAATGTTCAACGTCACAAGTACACAAGGCAGACACGCGCGCTGGAATAATATGAACAAAAGGTCTGCTGACAATCCCTAGGAACAGGCATGGCAAGAATGGAAGCCTAGCTTCGGTGCCTAAAGGCGAGGCGTTTAACGCGTTAAATAATTTCTAAAATTTCTAAACTCCTATTACAGTAAAATCGCCATAATAGTACGAAAAGATGGATACTATTTTCGTTATTTACGAAATAGGAAATACGGTTTATCAGGCCTTTGTATTCCGCTGAACAAAAGAACCAGTGCACAAAGTGGATCTTGGACAGAAAAGACAAGTCAAATGCCAGATAGACAAATGAGACATTTAAAAACCAGCCTGAAAGCGTCGTCGCCAAATTTTCAATTTTATTGTTTTTGTTGACGATTCGCAGTGGCAATGACGTCATTTACAAATTATATACACTGAATGGCATCCCGCACACCTACGTTTTTCGTGTATCGAGCTCAATATTTTGCTTTTTAGATTGTTGTTCTCTCTCAAATAAAAATGACGCGCGTAACAAAATGGTATAACAGTGTAAATGAATAAAGTTTTAATTTATTTGCTACATTTTTTCAGCCGAAATTTTTTTTAATATATTACTGAAATTGTACCAATCAAGATGAGACTAAACTCGATGTAATTACGATCCCAATTTTCGCTGAATGTATAAGCCGCGCAGCGATAATAGCGACGAAAAAGGCTCGAGACTAATGTCATTTAACCAGTTAGCTGTGTTTGACGCCTATATCCGTCATGCAGAAATGGTCATATTTTTCGTCATGATGGCTATATCTGTCATGCGTAGAAATTAGTTACCATTCGCTATTTAAATTGTAATTTTAGCGAAAACTAAAATATATTTGTGAATTTCAATATATAAACCGAACGAAATAAAACGAACAAAGAAAAAGTATAAATAAATTAGGACAGATTCGTGCATCCCAGTATACACTAGCTAGAACTGCTTATTATAACGTAAAAGTAAAGATCGAAAAGAAATTAGTCCAACACCAAAGCCTGAGACTAATGCTTTGTGATACATAGTAGTAGAGTTCTTCGTACGATGGTCCTTTGCAATTGCATCATGAACTCCTGAAACCTTGCAACCTAACACCTTTTTTGTCAGTTTTTCTTTTATTATATATTATACGATATATTTATATTAAGTAAACGAAATATTAGTCACAAAATTGTTATATGCAATGATTCTGATGCAAAAGTTCCTGTCCTTCTTAAAGGACATTTTTTCAATTTAAAAAGGCAATTCGTTCTTTTCTCACCTTCTTGGACTAGCAATAAGTTATATTAGGCTCTGTAATATTGTATTTGCTCGTTTCTATGAATAATACAATTAAATATGCCAACGTGTATTGTAACAACGATAATTATGCATTTTTGCGGAGTTTTTAAATAGCGCGCATGTCGATCACAGTGTATAAATTTGGACGAATTGGCCCCAGCCGCCTGACACCGCCACGGTCGCATTCCAGCTTCTCCTTGCCCCCCTTCAGGGGTCGTAGAAGAAATTATTAATTCGGTGTGTATGTGCGCGCTATAGAAAGAAGGCGCCACAGCTGACTGGTTAACATTTTACCATCCGCGTGTCTTATTAAAATTTCTTCGTTTCGCGCCGGCCGCACTAATTCAGATTACAACGGGCCCTTGACTTTCGCACACGTTCCCGAAAATGTGTACAAATGTTGAATGTTCGAAAGTAGGCGGATGTAAAAAAATATGTACCAAAAACCGTGTTTTAAAATATTTATCGATATGTATACATAATATAGTTAAAGAGGCGTGTTGAGTGCTTCTGGATGTTTTCTTTATGAACTAACAAGAATTACACAACAATAATTAGTTGAATACCCCCTATTCTTTTGTTGATAAGAATTTGTATAACATCCCGTGTCTTTCTCGATTGCTCTATGTACTTTAAATAACGTTCTCTACTAGTATTGCATTCTTCCATGATAGTCAAAAATTTATCAAGATGCATTATTGAATGATGCAAGGAAACAAGATGCATACAAACATTGGATTAAAGCAAAAGATTCACCGATTTCAGAACGTGTAATTATTTCCATCTTTGTCTCGATCCTATCAAGTTTATGAGACCTTGATTTCCTTTCGTTTCTGTTAACACTGCAGTTTCTTCGTTTCTTACTCACGTTTATCAATTTATAAGAGCGAAATATTTAAGTATAAATAAATACATTAGCAAAGCACATAACACGTGGATGCACGCCCTAATGCAAGAGGGAAACTGTTTTGACCTCTTGATCGGAACAACATTGTAATCTGACAGCTAAAGTCTGATGCCCTCTTAGAGGGGACATCTGATCTCAAAGGCTTAAAAAGTTGCATTTTTAAAAATGTGCGAAAATTGAGGGCCGTTTGTACTTCGCTTCACGCCGGTCGTTCTTGAAGTTATCGGGAAATTATAAATTGTCTCATGAATAGTTCTCATGAGTTTTCAATCCTGTTACTCTATTTTCAAGAAATTTCGAAGATATACATATGTAAATAGATGTAAAATTTGTTTATTTATATATGTATTTCTTTATTTACATATTCTTTGATACTTCTCTGTTAGATGATACGAAGCAACAGAATCTCCAAAATATAACGCAACTTCACAAAAGACTTACACATTAAATTTGTTGTTCTTTTTTTGTTTTTGGAACATACATGGCAGTTTCTTCGTTTTTGTTTGTTTTTTTTTTAAATTCATGTCCGGAAGCAACAATTTCAGTGTGTTAGACACAATAACAGTTATTTTCTACCTGTCGGAATACGTGTAAAGTAAGCGTATAAGACTTTATATTCTAATTAATGTTCTAGTGTTGTGTGCCTGATAATTAGAAATACAAAGTTTTGTATAGTTTGTAAATCAAAGAAAATAGTAAAGTTTGAATACAATTTAATCTAATAACTAGAGACATTCTTTTTTTAAATTTATTTTTCGGCACCGACTGCTAAGGTCATTTGGCCTAGGACCTACTGTTTAAGGTGGGTTCCAAACCATCAGAGCTACGGTATACATATCACATAGAAAAATCAGAGGTGATGGGCGGGATTCGAACCCGGGTCTGCCACGTGGCAGTCTGAGCCTTTACCCACTACACCACCGTATCTCCTTTGTTTGTTTGTTTTGGAAATTAGTACTAGTTGGTGTTGCTTTAGCTAACCGCAGTAGCGACCTCCGAGTTTTGCGCAGGACTAGGTACATGATCTTTATCCTTACTTTTTTTTATAATTCGCATAAGGATAGCGAGCTCGAATCATTTTCTAAATTCGGCGCCATACCGCCGACAAATTTGGTACTCTTTTTATCTAGTTTCCTTCTATTGTAGTTTTGATTGTAGTATTTGTTCGTTTCGCTGCTAATATATTGAAATAAATCGTTCCCAATAAATAATTCTGCGACATCCTCGACGCTCTGTGTATCTTCGGGAAATACGTTTGGACCCGAAGACGCTTCAAATGTATTATTGGTCCTCGGTAAATCAAAGTCTGACTACTGTACATTGTCTTCGTCTGATTCATTCGAATCAATCGGCAACCGTAGCGTTTGCCGAATTCTTCTTGTACGTATTTCACTATCTTCAGAAAATTTTGCTTCACTTTCATTTTTTGAATATGCAATATCTTCTTCCCAATGGGTAAAGTCGTTTGGAACGTCATACAAATCGCCAGCGCATTCATCGTAAATAATCGTGTCTTCTCTTTTGTCTGCCATGATAAAAGGTCACAAATACTTTCAAAAACAAGAAACTTGATGACGTGTGTAACTTATTGTTACGTTAACAAAACACTAACAAAACACCACAGATCATCACAGAATGCAAACGATACTACAGTGCTGTCACCGGCCACCGGCAGACAGACGGACCCATTAATTTGTCCACGACCCCTCAACGAGGGCAAGGAGAAGCTAGAATACGATCGTGGCGGTGTCAGGCGGCTGAGGCCAATCGGCCCGATTTATAGTCTGTGATCGACACGCGCGCTATTTACAAACTGCGCAGGAATGTATAATTATGGTTGCTATAATACACATTGACATATTTAATTGTATTATTGACACATTCGTGCAAATACAACATTAAAGAGCCTAATATAACTTATTGATAGTCTAAGAAGGTGGGAAAAGAACGAAATATCTTTTAGAATTGGAAAAATGCCCTTCAAGAAGAAACTTTTCCATCAGAATTATTACAGATAATGATTTCGTAATATTAATTGATTGACTAATTGTTCCAATGTAAAATAAATTGTAGCTCAGTCAAGAACCGTGTCATAACCCTGAAAAGAACCATTTTACAACTCTGAAAAAGTGCATTATAGCTCTGGAAAGTAAGAATTAATAAGCAGTCCTCGCACAATTACTTTATTTAATCTTTTTAATTGATAAATATTACGAAATCATTATCTGTAATAATAATTCTGATACAAAAGTTTCTTCTTGAAGGGCATTTTTCCAATTTTAAAAGATATTTTTTTCTTTTCCCACCTTCTTGGAATAGCAATAAGTTATATGAGGCTCTTTAATGTTGTATTTGCACGAATGTGTGAATAATACAATTAAATATGTCAATGTGTATTATAGCAACCATAATTATACATTCCTGCGCAGTTTGTAAATAGCGCGCGTGTCGATCACAGACTCTATAAATCTGGGCCGATTAGCCTCAGCCGCCTGACACCGCCACGATCGTATTCTAGCTTCTCCTTGCCCCCCTTGAAGGGTCGATGAACAAATTATTGATTCGGTATGTACGACACCATTGTGATATCACCGGATGGCATAGTATAAAGATTCACGAAACACGATTTAAGGTGAGAAATACATATGGACGGTTAAAAAAATACATTTTTTTTTTCATTGTATGAAATGTCTGTACAACTATCCAAGAATATGACCCCAAAGTTTCAAAATGAATTTCGAAAAATTGAGGAAGTTACAGCCGCCGAGAATAACACATCTGTCGAGCGGCGTTGCAGCCGAAGATTGCGCAGCAGGTACAGACTGGTGCTTGCGGCGGAATTCCTTAAATTTTATTAGTATATTACCTGTTTTATAAAGCTTGAAGATGAGACGAAAGAATGGTTTAAAATTCGAAAAAGTAAAACGCGAATGTATCGGTCACATCGAGAAGAGAATGAGCATTCGGCTTCGAAGTATAAAGAAAGCACATAAGGTCGGTGTAAAGGCTAGATTGACAGATGCTTTAATACAAAAATTGACCACTTTCTACGCTTTAGCTATTCGAAAAAATGTGGAGAGTGTTAAAGACATGAAGAACAATATTATGGCCACTTATTACCATTTGTGTTCTACGAACGAAAATTCGCAGCCAGGATGCTGTCCGAAGAGCAAAGATAGCTGGTGCAAGTGGCAGAAATGTAGAGTAATTACAGAAAATTTGGATTTGTTTGAGCACCATCCACAACTTAATTTAACTATGCAGAAACATATTCTTCCAATTTATAAAGATTTATCCCAGAATGAATTACTCCAGGGTGCCCATACACAGAACACGAATGAAAGTTTGAATTTTACTGTATAGCGCCTATCTGTAAAACACCTTAATTCTGCGTTAAAACAATTGAAATAGCATTGTATGTTTTTGGTGAACTATTCAATGAAGGACACACTTCTATTTTACAAAGTATACAGGAGTTCCAAATAATTATTGGAAGTTAGTGTAAGAAGTATGCTAATATGATTAATAGGCACCATTTGATTCGGCAAAGACGACGCAGCGCTTCATCCACCAAGAAGGCTTGTAAGCTACACAGAGAGCTACAAATCGAGCAAAATGAGTTGTACAAGGAAGCTGTAGCCCTGTTGTACAGTCTTGGAATCGATGATTAGTCAGTATGATATAGATATTATGCACTTTCCACTTCTCAAATCATTAAACGCGTTTTTCTCAAAACTACATTTCTAGAATTGGCGTAAATTTGCACTTGAAAACTATTCAATGGATTTCAATGAAACTTTAACCCTTCCGCTATAGCAGTGTGCTCCGTTAGAGTGACACTGCTGAACAGGCCACCGTGTTGCCGGTGTGACGCCACTGAAAGACGCTGACGCGAATGCAATGACAGAAGCCGGCTATAGCCAACACTCATACACACAGGTCTTCAGGCAGACGCCGTCTATAGACGATGCTCGTAACAAAAGGGTTAACCATAACTGCATAAGATTATTACCTTCTATGTAAATCTATTTGTTTTGAAAAAGCATTAAAAAAAGTACTTTTTCACAGCAAAAAAGTGGAAAAATGACGTTGGAATACCAACTTCTCTGTTCAAAGGTGCATAACTCTTTCAATTTTCAACTTTTTTCATTTTTTTTTAGGTTCAAATAGAAATTACGGATATTAGTAATAAGAATTTTTTTAAACAGTTTCATTTAGATAAATACAACAGAATGGAGAACTCACACTAATTTACAACCCGCACACGGACCTGCCAGAAAGAGGTCGTGATATTTCGGCCATTTTATTCTATTATGCAATAAAAATAATATATAGCTATAGGTATGTACAACTAAATACCAAACTTCAAAATAATTTAATACTAGTCCATCTTCTCTAAAAAAAATTCCTGAAAATCAAACATTTTTTAGGTGTCTATGTATTTCTGCCCTTAAGGGCCTGTTACGAACAGAGACACGATTTGCTTGATACCACTAGGAGAAAAGTTCCTCAACTAATAACATAAAAGCATAAGCTTTTATTGCAGTAATGTATCAGTATTAATATCAGCATTACAAATATTTATTATTATTATTATTATTTTAAATGGTACTAATAATCCGTTTTTTAAATATGCTCAGCACGATAAGAAAAAAAACAGATGTAAAATAAGTATCAGATGAGTAAAGATGACTAATTATATCGTGCTTGGTCTCATTTTTATTAATAAATTCTTACCAATATGATAATAAGTAAATTACCTAAAAAAAAAGTTATATTTTTGTGTTAGACATGTCGAACCCTGAATTCTTTTCGAAAGTGTTCTACCGGGTACCTCATTGCGTGGCGTCGCGCCCTTTGCTACGTCAGACTTAGATGCCTTCTTCTGCGAGGAAATAATGCTGCAGATAGAGGCCGCGGAGCAAGTCTGCGATCGCGTGGATCCTGCGTACCGAAGGGTAGGTAGGGGAAGCAGAGAGCGCAGACGCTCGATTAACACTAGGTTTACGGACATTTTTGTATACCTATCTTTCGGACAACCGTCAAATTGACGGGTAAAGGAAACCACTTATTTTATTAAAAGAAAAACGATTAATTTAATTTAAAAACAATTATAACCTTAATAGATTTAACATAAGTTAATTAAATCAATTGGGATTGTGTAATTAATTACAAACTTATACAAACTTTTATTGCTTATACATTTATTTCGCGCATTTTTTTGCAGATATATTCTGTTGTCCATATACATTTTTCGCAAACGTTCTTTTTACATTTAATACAAATCCTCTTACTTCTATTTTTAATACAATACCCAATTTCACACGATTTGCTCAGTTGCGAATTGCTAACGAATGGAAAGAGAAATTCGCTGATTTCGGTAACTCTCTCTCATTATCTCATCCAAATGATCCGAACTAAAGTTGTTCTTTCTGCAAATAATATTTTAGTAAAAAAGTTGTCTGTAGTTATATTTCTTCCTCGGCGTAAATACGGTTCGCCTAATTTCAAGACTCCAAATTGCTCTAAAAGCGTAAAAAATTGAGTTTCGTCTTTACCAAAAAATGGAAAATCATTTATAATATATTTTGTTTTGACATCGATTCTGAACCAAAATTTTATGCGAAATTCTTGAGGCTTTTTAGGCATATATTGTGTAAAGCGATATCGAGCTATCGTTGGAAACAGTTGTTCATCCATTGAAATATTCTGATATGCTTTGTAGCACACTTGACTGTTATCTATAAATTTATTTCAAGATTCGGATATTACGGCAAACTTGTCTGTACGAAAATTGGTACCTACAATTGAGAAATAAACACACGTGACATATCCCTCACTCTCGCGAATCGCAGGGCGTTCATATCAAGTTCAAAGCCATCGAAGAATATTTACATTGAATTATGATTTTTATTTAGCTTTAACATTCTAACCACTTTTACATTTATTACCACAAAAATAATTTCATGAAAAAGAAACGGTTTATTACGATTAACTATGAAACTAGCTTACTTGTCATTTTGATGGACATTCGTAGAGATAGATATACATCATACAGAATTCTGAAATTACTGGGCTGAGGAGGAAATAGATTTGAGTATACATTCGCTTCATTAACCCAATACTTGTCACCGTAAATCAGCATTCACAGTAAGGTTTTTTGCAATTTTGATCGTGACATCCGAAATCCGTGACAATGACGGATCCCGTAAACCTGTTGTTAATACATCAAGCGTCATGTTAGTCACCGGTGACTGACACTGAACTCTTTGTTCAGGCCATGTCAAGCATTGGTGACTAACAGCACACTTCTAAGCAGCGCGCGTAACCTAACGCAGATTTCCTTATAAATTCGCGTGGCTTTAAACGTGTTGAAAACATAAATGTAATCTATTAAAATAATTTATATAAAGGTGAGTTTTGCTTGTACATTGATTATAGAAAGTTGTAACTTTTCGCGTTAAATTTTTCGCTACATTTTTGAACCTAACATTCGTGAATTTGTATCACAACGGGAAGACTATAGGCGAACTCAGGATACGAATGCAAAACAGTATTTATTGTGATTGAAAAAAGTCACCTGTCATCTGTTTATACTTTGGGTCGCCTATTGACAAGCGGTCCGCAGTGGCCCGCTAGACGGCTACCTGTGGCGTGAACGGAACAGCACGTGAAACGGGCGTGACGCTTAACGTGTTAACCGTTTTTCAAGTGATGTCACTGAGGGAGAATTCATCAATGAACCTCCTCCCGTTACACCAACCGGGGGTTTTTGAATTGCTTTGCGGGCCTTAAGACCATCTCAAATATGGGCACCCTTAAAGGGCTGCAGGGGGGGGGGCACCGTGATGTGTGCTTGTATCCCCCCCCCCCCCCCATACGTATAGGATGGCTGCATGGTGGTTTTAGCAGGTATGAATCCGGCACTTCGCTGCCCCCCCCCCCCCACACAGATAGCCGGGGAATCTATGAAGATTTTCTCTATGTAAAAAAAGGTCAGATTTAAATAAGCGTAGAGACAGTTCAAATGCCACTTAGAAAGGTATTTTTGGGTAACTCTTATGGAGATTTTATTGTACTTCACCAATGGGTAACTTTCAGCATGAAAAACTTCTGAATGGTTAACAGTAATTATTATAAAATTAGTAACTTATATTATAAGTAATGCAAGTAATGCATTAGAACAAGTTTTAAATGACGCCAGAAAGGATATTTTTGACTTTAATCCATGATATGTAATATTATCTTGAAACGAAAAATAACTTCTATAGAGTTACTTTAAAAAAAAATTGGTGCAGCTGAGGGAGATGGAAGTAGAATTTCGAATATGCCCTTAACGATAACTCGTGAAAACGAAGTTGCTCTCCGATACGAACGGTTAATTGACCCTATATCAAAACACAGATATGTGTTGTGGCTTGAACTTTCGACCCCGTTTGTCTGTCTTTTTTTTTTACATTTTATTGTTTATGACACTCGATTACTCATGCAAATGTGCATAATAGGTGCGCGTGGTTGTGTGTGTGTATGTGTGCTAAAGTGAATAATCCATTATTATTAATAATAACTGAATAAAACGGTCAATGTGAATAATTTGCCGAAATTTATTAAATTTACTGGTTTTCCAGAATTACTTTTTTTTCCAATTAATAATTCCCAGCTATCTTCGATAAATGTGAATAATTACTTTCATCATTCTGTTTCGTGTTCAATAGCCGATTGCTGTGTGGATGTCATGAATGATTTAAAAATTTTCTTCCAGTAAAGCGTAATATATTTGATTCGTATAACCAGTTTGTAATAAATTTGTAACAGGAAGGATGAGTTTTTCAATATTTCCAATTTTGATAATGTCATACTTTGTCAATCATTGGTATTCTTCAGATGTATTACCGAAAATCCTTTTATTTTCTATCATTTTTTTTGTAAACATATAATTTTTCATTGTAAATAATTGACAATTTTTACATTTCGAATTGATCATTAAATCGTGTTCTCAACTATTTTAAATTACCCATTGTACATCCAAACCTAATAAAGATTCTTATAATATAATACACAGAACTTCAATATGCAAAGCATCACTGCCCTTCGCGCTATGATGGTCAGTTAGTCATAAAAACTTTTCTAATATTATTGTTTTTAACATTACCCTTGATAAACTCCGTATAGAAGAACGTACAAATTCTCGGGAGCACGCTTTACTTTGGATCGGGGAATCCACACCGGACCCCCTGCAAAATCAATCTAATTGGAAATGCGAACCAAAATCAAAATTTGCCAACGAGAATTAGTTTTTAAGATGAGGTTAATTCTGCAGAAGATCCAGCATGGGTTCCCAACCTGATGTTAAACGTGCTCCCAAAAATTTGTATGTTCCTCTGGACGATCATCACCCGGGATAATGTGTAAAATATAAAAACATTACAATAACAATTATCATGATACATTTAAATCTTTGTGAAACCTGTTAAAAGAAATTGAATATTCCGAAAAAAGGGATAACAGCGTTGCTACCTATTACATAGACTAGGCGACAAAACTGTCTATTTCGTCAATTCGGTAAAACGATTTCACAAAATAAACAATATTCTTCCTATTCCGTGAATTAGACGATTTTATCGATTCGACATAAAATATACATATAAATCGGGCGTGTGTAAGAACACGTGAGTGGGTATGTGCATGTATTGTACGTCCTGGCGCAAATTAATCGGAAGCTCACCTATAAAAAAAAATGCATCATCATACGCTCGAGCAATACTGATAAAGAAAACTAACAAGCATGCGTATTATTCAGTTGTGGTTAGTGCAGCTGCACTTGTGCCATAGATAGTCGGAAACTCGCGTGGCACAGCACAGTGGTTCTCAATCTTCTTACACCTATGGAGGATGGAGGAAAAAAATTGATCAAGCTGACCTTGTAACAGTGTCATTTAAACAAAGTAATTGGCAACCTGACTTCATATCCTCTCGTAACTGTCAATATCGATGTGAATCATCATCAAAAGTACATTGATACTTTCGTACAGGTATGAATGTTGATCCTTTTTTTCGATTATTCTTTTATCATGAGTCGATTTTAAACCACTCACTACATTCACATTTGTTACCATAAAATGACTATAAAATAAAATGCTACGCATATTAATTTTTTATTAATCTTTTTTTTACAGTTGAATTATTACAATTTTTTTTGTTAGTTAAATTTAAGTGGAGCAATTGTCAACAAATTTCTTATAGCTATCGATATCCTTGTGTCTCAGCAAAACTGCATATTTGTTAACCACTGTAGGCAACTGCATAGATACTTTTCTGTAAATATTAAATCAACCTCAATTCATATCTTCTTTTCTTAGGGGTTAACATTATTACCCAAATTTAATTTTGTATTGGCCAAATTTAACTTAAGGTAAAGCCTGCAAACAATAACGTATGTATAAATAGGTTTGCGTCAGCCAGGAGGTAGATTTTTCAGCGAATTCAATTTCCTCTATCACGCGCTGCGTTTTTCAGTTCAGCTCGAGCTGCGCTATTAAGAGGGTGGTCCTACGATTCGCGTTAAAGGTCAGTCATGCATTTTGTTTTTTGCTTCTATTTCTTTTTTCAACTTGTTAACCGCTGTAGACCACTGTAGCTTTCTTTTAATTCATTTTAAAATTATCTTGAATTATCCAATTCTTTTGTATGGAAATTCACATCGCTATGCACTAAAAGGTTTGTGTACAAAATTCGATCATTTAATTTATTCTCGTCCACAAGTAAGCTATTTAGATTAAAATCCATTATATTATTTTATTTTGTTTCCTTTTATTTTGTTTAAAAACTATACCGAAACAATTACATGTTCGAACTCTGATTCTTCTCGGTGAAAGTCCAAATCTATACCTAATCCCGCAATATTAGTCATGTATAGACCTTCGTCTTGCTCTCAATCCCCTTCAGAAACTGTCAAATGCAACCTTGATTTCGTGATGTTTTTTTTTCGATAACTCTCCATTTTTCCTAAACATGTGTTTGTTTGAATGTCATTAATTATCATCTTCCGTGGTTTTTAATAAAATTATATCGTTATTTTATATTTAAAATAGTGATAAAATAAAATTCGATATTTATAATCGATTTTTATAATTCGATTAACTGATTTCAGATTTGATATATCGATAAAAAGAACTTTTTCAATGAACATCGGTTTCACGTAACAGGTACGTATTTTAATCTAAGATAAAAATATATTTATTGTGATGCTGGACAAATAAACTTGCTGTTATAATAAAAAATAAGTTTTATCATAAAAAATATCATCTGATGTAGAACACATTAATTATATCGATTTCATGTAGCTCATATACATGTGTAATCCAATCAGGGATATACATATTTACCTAATTGCAATATTACAAAAATGATAAAATCATTATTATAATGAGCAAGAAATTCCATAATAAGAATAGCAAATTTTCTTCACCTTATATATGATTTATTACTGAGTCAAATCGATTTTGTTAGCATCTGGGAAAACTTGAAATTTTAACAGGTGTAAAACATACTATATATACAGTCCAATCGACGACAGAGAAATTTATGTAATCCGATACTGGAAAAATCATAAATTCACTATCAAAATAAGCAATAAATTTCATAATGACAAGTCAAGTTTACGCCTTTTGCGGTGGTGGGAAATTTGGGACTTCAGCAGGTGTAAAACAAACTGCAATTGCTTTAGATACCATCTTATCATTACACGCAACATGCTGAATGTGGGACACCGATTAGCTGATGACTTCCTGATATCAGGAATATCGGCATCGTGTAAGTTTTATAGTGCCAAGGTAACTTCTTGCCTGGTGAAAAGCGACATGATGAAGGAGGACCTCAACTGTTCGCGGTCCTTCAAGGAGATTCCAGGTCCTAAACCCCTGCCACTAATCGGCAACAGCTTCAGATTTCTGCCTAGGATAGGTAAGGCACTGGCTGGTAAACTTTCTTTCAATTTTCCTATAAATCTCTTACATGGTAATTGAAATTAATATGTGCATACACACATACATGAGTATAATGTGCAAGTTGCGCAGATATAGTACACACATAACTGTGTACGTGTTTTGCGTTTGTATATGTCCTGTACTCGACAATGCATACTCGCGTGCGTCAAATAAATATGCACAGAGAAAATGTCATACAATAATGGACAATCATACAGAATTCATACAATTATCAATTACTCAATTTCAAAGTAATTACAGGTTATTGCAAAACGAGGAATCTAATCGGCAAGAAGCAAAATTTGGAATCCAAAATCTACAAACACTTATATATTCACTTATAATAATACTTAGGTTCATATTACATTTACTATTCTCGCTATACCAATTTTATAGACATTTATTAGACCAATATGTATGCTTTAATTGATTTTAATTATTTATGTTTATATGACATTTATGGTTCTCGCAATAGTAGTTTTATACAGATACTAATTATATGACTTTGATAAGTTACAAAATCGATATATTGATTTACATTTGACAATTTTCCAATATGAAAAATAGGACAATAAAAGACAACTTTGCTGTTGGTGTACAAAGATTAAACATATCTCTTTCTCCAATTTTGACAGGCGAATACGGTGATATGTCAGTGATGCAGCAATTGAGGAAAATGCGTGAAACTTATGGAGACATGGTAAGGCTGGAAGCCATTGTCAATCGTCGACCATTGGTCTTTCTCTTCAGCTCAGAGCTGTGTGAGCGGATGTATCGTGTACAGGGTACATGGCCCAAGAGGATTGCTATCGAAACTCTAAATCACTATAGAAACAGTAGGCCAAACATATTTAAAGGAATGAATGGTCTGACGGTCAGGTGAGTTGCAACCCTGTGTTTCTTTTCTGCTTACTGCTTGCTCTTTCATACACTATGATTTCAATTTATACAGACATATACACTTGGAACGTACATGCTTTGTAAATTGCACATATATTTTTGTAATATGAATAAATCAGAATCAGTTGGATGCTGTTACTTGAGATCGTAGTCCTACTCCTCTGCTTGGCATTGAGTCACAGACATGATGTAGATCTAACATTTTTCGAACACATAGTGTTCAATGTTTTGAAATACAGATCGTATAAAACATCAGACATATTAGTATTCTCTTCACAATTTAAAGTGGTGAATTCCAGAATTAGGGGCAGCAAGAGTGTAGAGATATTAAGAAGCTCCGAGGGAATGAGCTCGCAACAAATGAATAATGCCGTAGCATGGCTAGCAAGTGCATTCCTCAGCTTTCTGATATCACAATATACCTCTCTTGCTCTTATGGGGTCTTTCTCATTCTCAATGTGTCTATGACATTGCCAAAGAAACATAGGCTCAGATAATTTCTGCTGAGCTTATGTACACACTGAATCAATAATTTGTTCCATAATCCCTGAAGGAAAGCAAGGAAAAGTTGAAATACGACCGTAACGGTGTCAGACAGCTGGTGCCAATCGGCCCAGATTTATAGACTCTGTGATCGACACGCACGCTATTTACAAATTGCGCAGGAATGTATAATTATCATTGTTACAATACACATTGGCAAATATAATTGTATTATTCATACATTCGTGCAAATACAACATTATAGAGCCTAATATAACTTATTGATAGTCGAAGAAGATGGGAAAAGAACAAAATATATTTCAAAATTGATAAAATGCCCTTCAAAAGATACTTTTGCATTAGAAATATTACACAAAGATTTTGTAACATTAATTACTTGACCAATGTAAAAATAAATTGTAGTTCAGTCGAGAACCGTGCCATAACACTAAAAAGAATCATTTTACAACTCTGAAAAAGTGCATTCTAGTTCTGGAAAGAAGTAATTAATAATCAGTTCTCGCACAACTACTCGATTTAATCCTTTTAAACGATAAATGTTACGATATCATTATACGTAATAATTCTGATGCAGTTTCTTCCTGAAAGACATTTTTTCAATTTTAATAGATAATGTGTTCTTTTCCCATCTTCTCGAACTAGCAAAACGTTATATTACGCTCTATAATGTTGTATGTGCACATTTCTGTGTATAATACAATGCATTATATCAATGTATATTGTAACAACCATAATTATACATTTCTATGCAGTTTGTAAATAGCTCATGGGTGGATCATAGAGTCTATAAATCGGGATCAATTGATTCCTGTCGCCAGACATCACCATGCTCATATTTCAAGTTCTTCTTGTCCCTCTTGAGAGGTCAACAAACAAATTATTCATTCCTTGTGTAACATTCCCATAACATCGAATTTAGTGGATACCACTTGCGACTTGAATGAGGTAGGAGACATTGTTTCGTAGGTTTGCAGTTTGCTTTGCAGTGTGCTGAAGAGAGGAGATGATAAACACACTGTATGAATTATTTGTTCCGCAACCTCTAAAGGGGTGCAAAGAGAAGCTCGAATGCAATTGTGGAGGTGCCAAGTGGCAGGGACTAGCTGGACCTCGTTTACTGACTCTATGCCCAATATGCGCGCAATTTAAAAACTGCGTTGAAAGTTATAATCATGCCTGGTGTAATACATATTGATGTATATACTGTTGCATTGTTCATAGAAAGTGGCGACTATGATATTACGAAACCTAATATAAGTTATTGGCAGTATAAGGTGATGGAAAATGAGGGTATTAGCTTTAAACATTAAAAAAATGTCTTTCAAGAAAAAACTTTTGCATCTTAGTTGCTTTGTTTGTTTTCCTTATATCAGTTGCTTCGCTAATTATTCCAACGTAAAATAGTTTTTATCTGTGCAAAGTTTTTATCCAAAATATACAACATTGTATCGCAAAGTGTGATAAGACTCATTGAGAGGTATTTCACAATACCTGGCGGTCTTTTTCCTCTTTAACACGTTGAACGCCACGTCATCCAGATATGGGTGACGGCTGTTTCCGTGGAGGCTGTCAAACTACCGCTCGCGGCTTGAACACCTCGGATTGTAAGCAGCACGATATGATTTTTGGTTACCTTTAGTTATGGTTTTTTTCACGTTCTAATTCATTTTTACCCGAGCAAAGTTTTGTTCACCGAATATTGTATGGTTAATTGACCAACTCATTATATGGTCACATTTTGGTTGAATTTTCTATAGAGTAACAAAACTTCTGATGAGCATCTGCTTAGGCAGTCCTTATCATTTGTCCAATGCAGTAACAGTATTGTTGAAAATAATTTCATGGAAGCTTACTGCATTTATATTAGAACTATCATTCCATCGAGCAGTATATTCCGTTAACATCTTAATTTATTGATCCTTAAAATGTTCATCGGACAGCGCAAAAGTGTAAGTTAAACTGTGCTAAGTAATGGCAAAGAAATATTTATATTTGCTTCGACTTAAAATTTAGATTTCTTACACTCCGTGCTTCGTTCGGGATAGTGGTAGGATAGCGGTAGGATAGCGGTCGCTTAGAAACTCGCATTCACAAGGAACGAGCACTCAACATGTTAAACCGCACTGCTGTGCCGGGTTATGCGCAGCATGTGCAATTCTCCGATCGCTGGAAGAATGCGACAATTAAAGTGTGATCGCAGATATAAGAAGACGTTTATTTGGCAAGGCGAAGATTTGGCATTTATACGACAAAAACGAGAAGACACTGGTTTAAAACAAGACAAACTGCACACAAAAATTAAATAATCTCTAAATATTCTTTATTCTCTCTGTATATTTCTTTATTTTGTTCTCCATCCGCGTTGTTATGTCAAAATCTCTTGATTCTTTCACTCGGGACCGTATTGTAGCTACGTGGCAATGCGGTACAAGTCCCGTTGATATTGCACGTTGCACCCTGCATGATGAGAGAACTGCGCGAAAGTCAATCAATCGATGGGAGAATGCGGGAGAATGCAGAGAATAAAAATTAATCAGACAGTCGCAATTTTATCAATGTTTAAAACTAACACCCTCATTTTCCATCTCCTTATACTGCCTATAACTTATATTAGGTTCCGTAATATTATATTCGCCTGTTTTCATGAACAATGCAACTAAATATATCAATAAGTATTACACCGACCATGATTATAAATTTCTGCACAATTTGTAAATCGCGCGCACGTCGAGCGTAGAGTTGGTAAACCTGGTTCAGTCGGTCCCTGCTACCTGGCATCTCCACAGTCGCATTTCAGGTTCTCTTTGCTCCTCTTTAGCGGTTGTGGAACAAATTATTGACACAGTGAGATCAAAGGGGACCACGGATAAAAGTACTGGCTACGCCTAAGGCAAAGCAAGCGGGACATTTAAAAGCCAACCTAAGAATTATTGTCATTAACTTTTTTAATTTAAAATTATTTTTAAATTATTGGTGTTGATGAAAATAAGTCAAAATGCAATCTAATTACGACCACATTTACTTATTTCATATTTATTCGATAAGTGATTTTATTAACTTTTTAATGAAATTACGGATGTGGGTTACTTGAATATTATATAAAATATCCTATACACGTCGAAATATAAGACATACTTCCAGAATTTATGCTAAATGCATAAGGCACGATACGACTTAAATGATGCAAGAGATACTATTTGAATGACTTCGTTGACTCAGGGGTCAGTACTTCAACGAACTCAATGTTGGAAGAGACACCATTATGTGACCGCAATGAGGAAAGACATCATTCCACGAATAACGTAAAAGTAATAGTTGACATTACCGGGTCACGTGTAGACAGATTTTACATTTGACATAAAATTAGATACTTTCAGCGAAAGTATAAGATTACATACCTATCGAGTAAAAAATAAATATTCCGGTTCAATAAAATTTATGGAAAAGCTTTACAACTTTTCTATTGTTATTTCAAGTATGACTAATAGCGCATCTTTCTGATGTAGTTAGAGCAATAATGAAATAAAATCAGTTATGGAATAAATGTTAAGTAAATGTCGTAGTTATATCGAGTTTGGTACCTTTTTGATTGCAGAAATCTCAATATGTTAAACCCAATTTCAGATAAGAAAAAGTTAAACTAAGATCATATCGTTGTGTTATGAACCGTTGAGCTATGCTCCTCTGAAAGTAGTTATGTATCTCATTATCTGCCATATAGCTTCAGGGAAGGTAACATAGGTACAGGGTGTAAATAACATATATGTAGGAGCAGCACTGTATCCTAATTAAGGAAGGTGCAGGTGTGACCTTAAAGGAATTTTTCATGTAATCAATTACATACCCATTTTTTGGACCTTATGGCACTAAACATTTTCCTTTGTGCAACTATCAAGGATGTTGTCCATGAAAATGCTCCAATAAAATCAGAGAACATACAGTAACGATTTATTGATGTTTGTTTAGTTGATCCAGTATGCAACAATACAACAATTTATGGTAGGGATGTCCAATCTTTTAGCTTCTCTCTGCCACATTGAAGAAAGACAAGTTGTTTTAAGCTACACATAAAATGTGTTAACAACAGCTAATAAAAAAAAACACAGAATATGTATTTATTACATACAAATAATTAAAACATTAGCAATTCATGAACTTTAGTCATAGTTTTTTAAATGAGTTATGACTCCGGACAGCTTGTTCACGTTTATAGATGGAAAAAAATATATGGTATCATGAGTAAATGTGAAGTGTCACGCAGCTTCATCTAAAGTTCATAAGTTTATGATTTTTTGATGGGCTGCTTGCATAATCGTCCGAGGCCACGCAGGGCTAAACGATTGAACAAGCATGGTCTAAGCTGTATTTAATCCAGAGATTAGGCTTATGTATGGATGTCAATGATTACCATTTGAACAGGAGATGCAAATGAGCTGTTTTTTATGTAGTAAAAGTTCAAAAGGCTATAAAGAACTATTTCATTTCTGAATTGTGATAAGTAGTACACTAATGAAATCTGTGCACTGTATGTTATAGTACATTGTGTTACATTCTCAATATTTATTAATAAAAACAAAATGTTCAAACAGATCTTGAAGGGTTAACTGACTTAGTAAATTAAATGTACATAATAAAATTGAATAAAATAAATCACATATTCTTTATCATTTATACTTGTACTGTTTTGTTGCCTAGAATGATACAGTATGATACGTTTTTCAATACGTCTTAAAGAGGGTAAACGCTTTAAGGAATAAATTGTACATGAGGTATATATTTATTCTGTATATATGTGGGTGTATGCATGTGTATGTGTATATGTATAGATAATAAAAAAAATGATTAAAAATGTGTTTCAGTCAGGGTAAGTCATGGCATGACTTTAGGACAAAGGTAAATCAATACATGATGCAGCCACAATGCGTTAGGCCGCATGTAAGTCAAATTGAGAATATTGCTGATGAATTCATCAATAACATCCGTACTCTGCGTAATCCCAGAACAATGGAAATGCCAGAATCATTCAATAACGAGGTGTTAAAATGGGCACTGGAATGTAAGATAGTTTTCTCAATGCTAGTTCTTACCCTATACTCTACAGGATGATTTAGACATATATATTAACACATCGAGTGGTAATTCTACACATTGAAATAAATCAAAACTGTTGTATAAAGATATACACTGTACAATGTGAATGATAACCATACAAAATCTACCCACATATGACTGTGCGTGTAGTTCATATAGTGTGGGAAATTTTACCAGATGAAACTAAGTCTAATGCTTTTACTAGTATGATGTGTGATAAAACCCATATGGTTCTTACAGAGTCCAGAAAAACATCATAAATTAGATCTTGTTGTGTTTTTGGGTGACAGCTATAAAGAACAGTGGAGAAAGATAAAGGAATTAATTGTCTCAGGAGCCAAATTCTTATCGACAATGAGCAAAATGACCATCAAAAATATATTTAAAAATCAAACGCTATCTATCACTGCTATCACACCCATATGTCACAAAAGTTATTAGTTTCATTGTAGAGCACATGTATTCATACAACACTTTTCATTTATATCAATAAGCAGATTTGCTTCTTAAAGTATTGATATGCTTTTATTTATAATACACACATACACACACACATTTTTTATTCTTTACTTATGGGCTTATCCAATGCAAGAAATATGTAAGATAGATTAAAAAATGACCGGTCTGTCTCACAGCTATGTTTTCGATTGCCATGAACAGTCGGTTAGGATGCCTTAAACCTAATTTGTCAGAAGATTCTGAACCACAGACAATGATAAACTGTGTGCATGATATGTTTGAACTGATGTACCAGCTGGAAATTCTACCATCTATGTGGAAAATCTATAATACACCAAATCTCAAGAAGTTCTTCCGCATTATGGACAAGCTTAACGAGTGAGTTATTACGTGTCACTTTTAACACACTTACACATAAATATACACACATAATGATGTTTTAGGATAACTGTGAAGTATGTCAACTTGGCAAAGGTTAAAATTGGAAAGGAACCAACAAAGCATCTAAAAGACAAAAGCGTATTGGAGAAACTCGTGGAAATCGATGAACTAACAGGACATGTGATGGCTATTGACATGCTAACAGCTGGCATCGACACGGTAAATTGAAATAAATTACACAAAATTTACAGAATAATCTAGCTATTTGGATATTTGCTATGCAATTTTTACTAATTATATACAAAAAGGGCAACTACACGTTTAACCTTAATCTGCATATATGGACCATTTATTTTGAAAGTGGTACAAGTCCAATTTCGATAGACAGGTGGTAAGATCAGTGGCTAATGCTTTTTACATTTGTACAATATGCAAGTAGAAACATAGCCACACTCGGTAATATTAACCGCTATTTTTTGATCAACAAAAATGCTAACCTTTAATTCTCTTGAAACAAGAGAAAATGGACTTACACCACTTTCAAAATAAACAGTACATATTTTACTGTTAAAATATAGAACCGTTATTTCATGAATTATGTGACCAAATCAGTTAAAATATATAAAATTGTATTTTACAATTTTTAATTAGTTATTTTATAGAATAACGATTGTTCTATTGTTCAAATTTTAAAGACAGTACGTGAACGCTCTTTAAACCAGTTATAGCTGACATACGATCGGTATGTATGCTACATTTCTTAACCCGCTGCTCGTCAATTGAAGTCCGTATTTCATTGATAATTAATTTATAAACCCATCAATTTGTTAAAATATTACGAAATGTTTATCCAAAACGAAAATTATAAACTGTAGCAACAGACCAAAACATGCATTTTGCTTGTCACCTCTGGTTTTTCCATATGATATATATATAAGCAGCTCTGGTTGTTCGGAACCCACTTTAAACAGTAGGTCCTAGGCCAAATGACCTTAGCATTAATGAAAGAATAATCAGTGAATCTTATTTTAACACACACCTATTCGCACACTTCATATTTTTAATTTTCCATCTGGTCTCAAGGAGTTAGAACTTAATATTCGAAAATTGTAAACTTTAAAGTGAATTAAATCGTATTAAGAAAAATTACATGGAAAAAAATCGAATATTGTGGTAACTGGATCAGGATCGAACAGTTACGCCAGTGTCCGATTTTTTTCCACACCATGTTTCTTAATATGGTCTAATTCACCACTTTAAACTTCATAATTTTTTCTATATTAATTTCATTTTAATACATAATTTAGTAACCATTTAAGTATTTGAGCCACACACCTGGAACCAAAATTATTATTATTCCATAGAAATGTGGTCATCTGAAATTCTGATTCCACGAGACCAGATTCAGAATCAAAAATATAAAATGTGTGAATAGGTGGTCTATTAGACTAAGAATGACTAATTATTCTTAACTGATACCGAGCAAGGAACTTAACAATACAATACCTTCTTCAGTAGAAATAAATTTCTGCCCACATACACTGAAATGAGACAGAGAGTACAATTCTTTGATTCAGCCATGCCTTGTTTCTAACCAGAAAAATCAATCATTAATTTTTTCCATGAGAACAGCTAAAACAGATGAAACATCCCTTTCTTTGTCAACTTCGGGTACTGAAATACAAACTGCCTTTAAACTATATTTGAAACTTAATGATAAGTCAATCATTATTCTAAAAAATAAGTAATTAAAGTCTAGAGTACAATAATTTGATAAATTATAACAAATTCAATCAGATAATTCATAAATTACCTCGATAGGAATTGAAATTCGAAAACGCGTGTACTTAATAAATATATAAAAACAACAAATTTATTTTCAAACAGAATGAATTATAGAAAAAAATCTGAAAATGAAAATTGCGAAGATAAAACAACAAAAGACTAAAATACATGCTGCATAAAACCTCCCTGATTTCAAAATTTAATTGTAAAGACTATTAATCCTAGAAATTTGCAGTTTGCAGCATCATGAAGGGTAACTAGAAATTTTGTGTTGTCTATATATATAATTTCTATGTGGGCTCCATCACTAGCTCCCAGAATACTCAATTCATCTCAGTCTATATGTCGTGTCCTGATATAAATTAGGATCGGATGGTCGTTGTGGTCTGAGACCATGGCAGTTACATTCCATATTACCCTTACTGTGCATGAGGGGTTCCAGAGCCATTCATTGATTCAGCACGTACTCGCGATGCTACTTGGCTGTTGTCCGAAATGTTGGAGAGAGCATGATGAGGAATGATGATTCTAAGGCTTGTACATATGTTGTCGCCTAGCATGCTAGAATAATCATTACATCCACATCCAGTAATGACTGAAAAGTACAAATTCATAGTAGTAACCTTATGCTTGTCTACGCCTGCCAACAATTGACTCATTCATCAGGAACAAACTGAATACATCCGATAGAATACCTTTAAAAAGTCACGTAATCCTAAATATGTATTCTCTGACCGACTGATGTTACAACATTGTATAAGACTCGTATCTTAACATTTGGCATGCGGGCAACGTACTTTTACGTTTTTCGCGGTCTGTTACTGGAGCGCGGTTCACCTAAAAATACGTATTTAGTAGATTTGTGCTAGAGGGTGAGTATGATATAAATACCATGAACGTTGTATGTTGGTGTTTGTGTTGCTAAGCAAAGCTTCGTATTATTTCTTCCCAGAAGTTTCGTTGAGAAAAACGAGATAGTTTTCGATTTATTGCGATTTTATCGAATGATTAAAGTCCCGGGAGATTCATGAAAAAAACACCCGCCACGCGCGTAAGTCCGCCGTAAAGTATACCTGCATGCCAAATATTCAAGATAAATTTGAATATAACCCATAAATTTTATTTTATTTTCATATTTATTTATCTGACATTTTTGATTGGTATCAAAACTGAAACGAACACACAAAAAAAATTGTTGAATCATTTAGACGGGTAACTCATCTCTGGCACTGCTGTACTACCTTGCCTGTAATCAGGATAAGCAGGAAAAATTGCGAGAGGAGATCCTCAAAGTAATGCCTAACGGGTCATCACCAATCACGCTAGATATACTAAACAAGATGTCATACCTCAGGGCATGCATCAAGGAATCCTTAAGGCTCTTCCCTATTTCCATTGGCACATTAAGAACCATGCAGTCCGATGTCGTCATAAATGGATACAAGTTGCCTAAAGGGGTATGGAATTTTATACCGTTTTATCTCATAACCTAGGAAAAGACATAGTTACATGGTAGAGAAATAATTTAGATAGACGTAGTGGCCTGCCATTCAATCCTGTCGATGGACCCACAACAATTTCCACAGCCTCAGGAGTACATACCAGAGAGGTGGCTCCGAAACAATGTGGATTATCCTTTGGCAAAGAATGCTCATCCGTTTGCCTATATGCCATTCGGCTTCGGTGTACGTACATGCATAGGCAGGCGATTCGCTGAGCTTGAAATGGAAGTACTACTCCTTAAGGTTTGTCATTGTCTTCCAAAGAAGAATATTTTCCAATTTTCAGATAGCAATTATCATAAAATCTCAAATTACGATTAAAGTATTTAGTAATTATTAAAATTTAATGTTTCTAAAATGATACAGCAGGATTTATTCAGAACAAAAATGCAAGAATTTACTGATCTAGACATTTAACACGTTAAGCGCCACGCCGAATTTCTGTGCCGTTCCGTTCAAGCCACAGTTAGCCATCAGGTGGGCCCTATTGAGCCGTTCGCCGATAGGCGAGCCGGAGTATAGACAATTTGGAAAAAAAAGAAGATAGTGCGCACAAAATTAGAGGATACTGCACCGAATACTATAATCAGAATTCACGAATATTAGGACCAAAGATAGCTAAAAATGTAACGCCAAAAGTAACAACCTTATGTAACCAATGTGCACAGAAATCGCACCTTTGCATATCTTGTTTTAATAAATTACAGTAATGTTTTTAAATATTATATTCTTTTCCTTGAAGCATTGACGAAACAAAAACCTATATCGCATAATTTACATGTTCAGTCTCACAAGTATGCAAGGGCCGACATACGCGCCGCGATAGAAGAACGATAAGTCTATCGCTGGTCCGTAGGGACCAGCGAGGCCTGAAGGGAAAGTGAAGCGCCGGTCCATAGGGACCGGCGTGGCGCTTAATGTGTTAAATATACTATGTATACTGATATATATATATATATATAAAATTACTATGTATAACCATTTCATAACATTATTTGCTTAACCTGTTCCAATGCAAAATAAATTGTCGTTTAGTCAAGAACCGTGTCTTAGCCCTGCAAAGAACTATTTCACAACTCTGAAAAAATACCTTATAGTTCTGAAAAGGAGTAATAACTAACCCTCGTACAACTACATGAATTAATCCGTTTAATCAATTAACGTTATGGAATCAAAATATGTAATAACTCTGACGCAAAAGTTTCTTCTTAAAGAACATTTTTACAATTTTAAAATATAATTCGTTCTTTCCCATTTTCTTGGACAACAATAAGTTATATCCAGCTCCATAATGGTGTATTTACACGATTCTATGACTAATATAAACTAATATGTCAATATCTATTGTAACAACTATAATTATACATTCTTGCCCAGTTTGTAAATATTATGCGTGTCGATCATAGAGTCTATAAATCTGCACCAATTGGCTTAACCACCTAGCACCTCCACGGTCGTATTCCAAATTCTCCTTACTCTCCTACAAGGATCGTGTAACAAATTAATGATTCAGTATGTACAATAATGATATATATACCTATTTTTACATAGTCTTTTTACACAGTGATATACAGGGACTTGTATCCACGACAACTTGGTGAAAAGCTTGAAATAGTGAGACCCAGGCAGTACTATAGTGTAAGGAGCTAAATCGATTTATTTTGGTTACAGATGTTGAGTAACTTCCGCATGGAATGGCACCACGAACCTCTGCAATATGCGAGCCGCTTCATCAACACGGTTGTGTCGCCTCTGAAGCTTAGGCTGTTCGATCTTTAACCTCTTGCACTACGCGGAACCTTGCGAAAAGCCAGGCCAAACGCGGCTGCCTCAATTGTGGCGGCGGGCAACGTGCGATAGTGCGCGCGTGCCAAAACTTAAGACCTATTTTACGACAGAGCGCAAGTTAATTGCTGTCACTAGAATTTTCATCACTGTCGCTAATTCTTTCATGATCTATCGATTAATAGCTTGAAACATTGGAAGCATTTCCCCGGTGCTTACGTCCACGCGAACTACTTTCTTTTTTAGTAGTGTTGCTTCTTTTCTTGTATATGCTGGAAAGGTTGGTAGAATTACAAATGTATATGCAGAAATTACTTTCTGTAGCAACTTTCTGTAGCAAGCTGTTCGAAACGTGTGCACCTCGTACAAAGAATGGTACAAACTGAAGATCGACTGAACGGTCTTGGTCTCGCCGCTTGCGCATGTTTGTTTTACTTGGAGATGTTATATGTACTATGAGAAGCAACACTACGTTTTAGCTAGCACTTACTCTGCATGGGGACACACAATCCCATTCGAGACGTTTATACTCGGCCCGAAATTAAGACCACGAGTCAGACTCGTGATATTCATGTTTGGCCTGAAATGTCGAGCACGAGTCAGGCTCGTGATATTCATTTTTTGTCTGGAACTGAACGAGTCCGACTCATGACATCCGTGTTTGGCCTAAAATTTTCATCACGAGTCAGACTCGTGAAAATAGTGCAAGAGGTGGAGGGTCCGCAGAAGTGAGGAGCAAACTCTGAGTTGACTTTGGAGGCCTGGTGTGGAGAAATTAAGAAGCGTCGAAGAACTGACATCACAGCTCACGAATAGTCCCGTAGCACAGCTAGCGAGTGCCCACACTAATCCTCCACCTTTCCGACATCTTAAATGTTTTCGTGCGCTATTGATGTGTCTTCCTCATATTCAGTGTATCTCACTCGCTCCTATCGCACCTTTCTCGCTCTCAACGCGTCTCATTTGCACTCAATATATCTCGTTTTAGTTTGCGACATTGCCGATGAAACCTAAGCCGAAGCAATCCCTGTTGCACTTCCTTGTCTCGATAGACTTTGCTGCACGCATCCAGAGTAATGAACGATAAGCGCGGGCATTACTGCATATATTCATACATATTTTAATTCTTAATAAGCATCACGTATATATTAAAAAGAATGTTATCGATTAAATTGATTTGAAATAATTTTCTTTTGCGGTAATTTTGGAAAAATGAATACCAAAGACATAAAAATATATGTTTAAAAAGCACCCATAGTATGCAACTTCTGCATGAAAAAACATACAATTTTTTTTTGTTATTGTCCACCTTCCATGACGTTTACAATAACGAAAAATACCTTGTAAATTTCTGAATTTGAAAAATACATTTAATATGAACACAGAAGTAAATTCTTGCGGAGCAGGATTGCAATATTTGACTTTTGTTTGACAACGCTATCTTGTTCTCTGAAATATAATGCATCTTTTAAAGCAAAAATCATGAAGAGATATAGCATTGTCGCTGAATGCACGCAACGAGCGTGAAACTAGCACCGATCATTTGTATCTCTGATCTCTGTCCTATACACTCTTGACGCGTCTCTCTCTCTCCCTCCCTCTCTCTTTCTCTTTTTCTCATTCTCCCCGAAACTTCTGCAATTCTCCGTAAGGGACCCCCAAAATGAGCAAGACAAATCAGGGCTGTCAACAAACTCACTCTTGCAGATCTTTAACGGTATATGATAATTATTTTTATCTCCTGCATAGTTTTAAAAATAGAAATATATCCTTCATTGAAGAGTTCTGCAGCATATGATACTATTCCAACTATTTTTAATCTACAAATTAGGCGTTCCCGAGCAAAGCACCACACTAGTGGATTTAAAACTTTCATTTACATTCTGTGTGTCACCATCGAACTCTCTCTGAAGTAACTTATCCTTTAATAAATATTTATAAATTAGAACATTAAGTTTCTGTACTATTGAATTGAATGTTGGAGGGTGTTTAAACAAATTCAAATTTCATCCAATAAGCTGTACATTTCTGCTAATTGCACAAGCTGTCTTCGCCTGCCGGGCAGTACTCATGATGCGGATTTTCATTCGTAAGAAATAAATATTAATAAGTGACTGTCTTTCCTTATGTCCTCAATTCTGTTTACATTTCTTTGAATAGCAAAACCGTAGTACAGACGGATTCATTAATCTGTTCCACGACCCCTCAAATAGGGAAAGGAGAAGTTGAAATACGACCGTGGCGGTGTCAGGCGACTGGGGCCAATCGGCCCAGATTTATAGACTCTGTGATCGACACGTGCGCCATTTACAAACTTGCGCAGAAATGTATAATTATGGTTGTTACAATACACATTGACCTATTTAATTGTATTATTCGTACATTCGTGCAAATACAACAGTGTAGAGCCTAATATAACTTATTGATAGTCTAAGAAGTTGGGAAAAGAACAAAATATCTTTTAAAATTGGAAAAATACCCTTCAAGAAGAAACTTTTGCATCAGAATTATTACAGATAATGATTTCGTAATATTAATTGATTGAATAATTGTTCCAGTGTAAAATAAATTGTAGTTCAGTCAAGATCCGTGCCATAACCTTGAAAAGAACCATTTTACAACTCTGAAAAAGTGCTCTGAAAAGTAACAATTAATAATCAGTCCTTGCACAATTACTTGATTTAATCTTTGTAATCGATAGATGTTACGAAATCTTCATCTGTAATAATTCTGATGCAAAAGTTTCTTCTTGAAGGGCATTTTTCCAATTTTAAAAGATATTTTGTTCTTTTCCCAGCTTCTTAGACTATCAATAAGTTATATTAGGCTCTATAATGTTGTATTTGCACGAATGTACGAATAATACAATTAAATATGTCAATGTATATTGTAACAACTATAATTATACATTTCTGCACAGTTTGTAAATGGCGCGCGTGTCGATCACAGAGTCTATAAATCTGGACTGATTGGCCCCAGCCGCCTGACACCGCCACGGTCGTATTCCAGCTTCCCCTTGCCCCACTTGAGAGGTCATGGAAGAAATTAATGGATCCGTCAGTAAGTAGTCACTTCATCAAAGTATCCAACAGTTCGCTCTTTCCACCAAGTTTATCTGTTGCCTTTATATTTAGAAACTTTACACTTCAAAACAACATTTTTTGTGTAACCGATACATGAACATTTTAACACTTAGAATTCATCATCATACAGATTCACATATAAAGTACTTGCTTCATGCAGCAGAACCCTGACGCCGCTCTGCGAACATGTCAGGCCTAGAGGATGCAACTTACTCAATTTTTTAAAACTTATTTTAGAACTTTGGAATCATATTCTTAGATAGTTGCATTAATATTTTCTTTATAAAAAAAAGGGCATTTTTCGAACTGCTAATTGTAACCCCCCGCCCTCCTTCCTCGCCCTCAATTACTTTTCTATTTTTATATATTTCACGTTATTTATCTACAAAATAGATGCTTGGTGCTCTCACAGAACTTTGAAATTTATGTTTAATAAACACTATAAGAGACTGTTGAAAGAAGAATAAGTAAAAAGTAAAAGGCATTTCTACTATTATTACTGTTTCGAAGTATATGGTTTTCCTTTAGATGAAAGAACTGATCTGAATCTAAATATATACCCTTCCTTTAAAAAATGTCTTACAGGAAAGACACTTCAGTTGCGTATAGTACCTTAAGGGTTAATAATTTACGGATTTTAACTACGCTCTCTATGCATCTGTTGTAAACAAAATGAAACGCGTGAAAATAAACGAGTTAATCATTATGTGTTGTATTTACTGTGAAACCATACGATTTTCTATATAATTCATGAACCTTATTCTTCTTCCTGCCAGCAGAATTCGTTCAGCTGTTTATTATATACCATGCATGCATATACGCACGCATACACATGCGTACACGTTTAAAACAAGAATTAGAAACTCAATATGTACTTATCATGGTATATCAGTATGAAAAAGCCACGTACTATTATCAAAAATGAGCAATTAGACTGTGATCTCCGGAAAGAGGTTCACTAGAAGATGATCTAGAAGTAAGTATACTAGATGCTTGTTAAGTGGCGCATGCTGAAGAGTATCTAGAACCGTATCTGTGAGTTTGCACCAGGGTGCATATACTATGTAAAGACACCATGGTAGGTAATTATGCAAGCCGTCCTTGGCATTTTCATAATAATCCCACTGACCACCTTGTGGATCCTTGACAGTACGTCTGGGGCTGGTTATTCTGGCATGAAGAAGCCTTACCATGCCAGCTGCACGCTCTCCACTAAGAAGCTTTTTTAGAAAATGGTGGAATGCTGCTCCAACCATAGGATCAATCCTATCACGTGCCAAAGAGGCAAACATCCAGCAGAAACGAGACAGAATCGGGGGAATTGTAAGCAGCCGGTCCACTAGAATGTAGTTACATATTGATTTTTAATGAAATAAGATCAATTTAAATGTTATATTATAATCAAGTGAAATATTATTTTTCGTTTCAACAAAAGTACTTTGTCAAATTTAAATTCAAATATTGTGCTCTATTCAGATTAAAATATATTTTGGCCAAATGGAAATATATTCTTCAGATCCGAATTAAAAAAAAATGTTACCCCAAAAAACAACATTTTTTAAATAGAGTAACTGAATTACGCAATTCCATGTACTCGTAAAAAATCGGTAATCCACTAAGAAACTTTAAATGTTTTTTTTTTTTATTATCTAATCACTTTAAAGATCTATATTATGTTAATAAATCGTTTCATTACTTCACGTATCACTTCTTTACTAGTTTTTGCTTTTCAACTTTGAGCACTAGAAAACTTAAACTTAAACTCACTGGCATCCACTGTGCAGAAACATGCGCCTTTAACTTGGCTCCTTTCCTTCTCAGATGGTAGTACCACACTTTTTATCCCAAGATTGTTGCCAAACACTCTGTCCAGTAATACTCTGCCTTTCTTATCTAATTCTGCCAGGCTCTTTATGTTAGACAGGTCAATACCTACATCTGTGTGCTCATATTTGGTGCTTGTAGATGCCAGAAAAGTCGACATAAACCTGTCTAAGTGTTGGCCACGTTCCTTTCGTAACTTGTATGCCATATTCTGGTAAATAATACCGATATCTGGTGTGTTGCAACTGGCAAAGTAAGGTTTGATGTTAGGCATCGTTAGGAAAGTGTAGAGAAGTTCACTACTCCGCAAAGTGGATTTAGATAAGAGCCTCTGGAGGAATTCCTCATATCTGGCAACAGTTTGAATATTATTTAGAGTCTTAGAAGCATAAAAATTCCTGAATATTTTGAGATTTAGTTGATAGAAAATGTGATAGATTAAATTATATTTTGTTATTACGCTATCTGTATCGTCTTATTAGCTATTAAATAAGGATAATACTACACAAGTTAGTGTGTGTATGCTTAATACGATTCTAAGTCATCAATAATGTATGTCAGCATGTGATAGTAAATGAAGTATGCAATGCTAAATACTTCAAACTAAAAGGTTACTTGTCTATCATAACTTCTACTATTCAGTATTAGTAAATTGGTATAAGTACTTTTCTTCTTGTTAAGTAGGCAACATCAAAGTTTGATGCACTGCTGCTGATAAATAATTCTAGTTAATTTTGTCACATCTCTTCAAACTAAAGTAACTGTAAGCTTGTTATAACTTTTAGCATTGACACTCTATATCGTAATATAAACATTCTTTCTCTTATTAAACAACCAATACTACATTTTTTAGTATCAACAGATACAAATAATTCTTATTAATCAAAAGTTCCTCAGCAATCCTACCACTGACCTTCTATGGAGTAATATAAATATTCTGCTTCTTATCAAACATATAACACTAAACTGCTAAACATTGACACATATAAATAATTTTTGTATATCACTATTTAACAACTCTTACCGCTGACGATTTGTGGAACAATTAGGATTCCTGCGCGAAGGCAAAGGCGAATCACTGAGCTCTTTGTCTCCGTGGAACACCATCAATCTGGTACGCAGCGTGTGAAAGTCCTGATCCTGGCGCAACACTGTCCAGGATTTCGCTTCCGCCACACTACGCACTGCTATCATGTACACCGGTTGGCTCCCGCCAGTGTCCACATGTGGCACACTGACTCTCCAAGCTGTCAAGTCCCTGTGGTAGCGATCAGAGAAGCATTTGATGTCTGAGAAACTACGTGTAGGACAGTCAGTTTCTTCGACTCTGTACATAGTTTGTAGACCTTCTGATGCTCCATCACTTCTATTGGCCTTACATACAGTCTGAGAAGACAGTTTGGAGTGGTCAGAAGAAAGACAACCACAGAGCTGATGATACAATTGGTAGCTGTGGTGAAATGATGATAAGCAGGTAGTCTCCAGCAAGGCATACGCCTCCTGGTGAGCCTGGTAAAAAGGACGTGAAGTGCGCAATTCCTGGATTTTCTCTGGTCCTCCCTTTAAGACTGAAAACAAGAGTAGCTTAGAGATATTTATTTAAATCAAATTATTTTTTTTTTTAGGAAATAGAAAATTCTTAAAGCAAGATATTAATTTATATGTAAGTGCTAAATCAAAGGTGGAAGAATACTTTGCAGAAAAGAGATTGGTGTGAAAAGGGTAGACACGATTTACCTAAATAAGATAATATATAGAGAAATAGAGCTACGGTGGTGTAGTGGATAGAGGCTCAGACTGCCACGCGGCAGACCCGGGTTCGAATCCCGCCCATCACCTCTGGTTTTTCTATGTGATATGTATACCGTAGCTCTGGT